>JALPQI010024744.1:0-10592 GCA_025490895.1 Thaumatotibia leucotreta
AATTAGTATTCAGTGTGCAAGTTCTCTACGGTGATAAGCGGCGCGTGTGATAAGGAATACGTGCGTTGCTCCCGATAGCAATTAGTGGGTAATTGGCTGACTCAGTAGCAGTGGCATACGCGCAGTGTATAAGTATGGGTACGTGTTGAAAATGTCGGAAAAAATAAACGTTTTTTCATCACACTTGCTGTCTAAGCACGCCATTGCTTGCATGCGTAGCGGTAGTAATAGAAAAGTGAAATTCCCTAGGGAGTAATAGAAATGTCCGTATGTCATTTAATAATAGGTATTCTGTATTTAAACTTATTTTTTGTCGTCAAGTGTGATAAAAAACATTGTATGCATCACGGTTGGTAAGCGGAATACTAACTCGAGTCTTTAAAAGACTCTTCTAACATTCTCGTTAGTAATTCCGTACTTATCTCCCTTGATGCACAATTTACTATTTCCTGGGATATTACGAAACTTTATTTTTTTTCGTTTAAATAATCATTGTCACTATCACTGTCACTCCTTTCATCTATTTCAATTGACTTTTCCTCGATGACATCGTATTCGTCTTTTGTAAGTGAAAAATTAGACCTAATCGGGATTAGTTTAGAGTTGAAAATATAGTGGAAACTTTAATTGATTTTTTCCGAAAGAATTCGAAAAAAAATTCAACGTTCTGGAAATTTCTACGTTATTGGTATCGGAGAGTGGCAGTGCCAGTTATGGGTACATATTAGTGTGTGTTAGAGCCTCATTAATTTTCTATTTTATTATTATTGTTAAAATCATGACGATTAGAGACCTTTTACATCTCTAAATCTTAATATCTCTTTATTCTGACAACTAGAGGACCTTTACACCTCTAGTAGTATAGATATAGATACTTAATAATGTTGTGAACTTGTACAATAATAATTATTTTTGTTTAATATTATGATCCTTTATTTATTTCTGTCTTTTATAAAAATGTCTATAATAATCTTTTTTTTATGTAATACATTCTTTAATGCATGTTATTTTAATAAGATGTATTATTATACTGTTTTGAAAAAATAAATCCACCTGAGTTTCTTACTGGTTCTTCTCAGGAACGGCGTAGGGTTTGAACCAGTAGTAGATTTTTTTTCTCTCTCTTGATAATGTCAGACGATTCGAAAGTGCTTATTAATAAGCTTACTTGAATAAAGAATAGTTTGACTTTGACTTTGACTTCATTTAGTCGATTTTAGGGATTTATGCAATCAAAAATAAGTTAACATTTTTGTGGCGATGAATTTCTTTGAAAAAATATCAATTGAATTTTTCAAATATCTGTTTGCCAGTCACGAAACGGACATCTTTTTCAGGCGTCAAGGATCTAGCGGGTATATTTCCAAAAAATCTAATATATTCCAAGTCCTAGTAATTCAGTTTGATATACTTTAACAATTTGTGTTTTTAAGCAGTCACAATACTATAAATTATAACTTCTTATAAGTATTAGATGTTATGTATTAGATTGTGGTATATACCAATGAATAAAACTTGTGTAGATGGCAGCACCTGCGTTCTCGCTATACCAGGATCCCGAAAAGTATTCATATAGGGGGGGCATGCAAGTATTGGGTATTTCTTATATAGTTAGACAGGTCTGAGACGCGACCATGTTAACAGTTTCTAGGAAATCCAACATTTTAAAAACTTAGGTATCGGTGAAGTATCAAAATTAGGCGAAACAGATCGAGGTTTTTATTTATATACAAAATATAGAAAATTAAGTTCAAGTAACATTAACTTTCACGTGAGCATAAAAACTCACAAAACTATATGAGAAATACTCCATATCTTGCCCTTAAGGCTTGTGCATAAATCATGCGAAAAAATCACGAAGGAGGAAGGGGGTATACGGAGACATCACGTGTATTTTTCTACTATGAACAAACTAAGAAAGATATGGAAAAACTATCAACTTTAAATACGATTTGGAGATAATTTATTACGTTATTTAATTACTTAAAATGTGCAGTAAATTATAAGGATTCTTTCAATTTGGTTGAATGACAAAATTACACGTGGCGGAGTACCAAGAACCTCACCAAACATCGCCAAGGTGGGTACTAAAAAGGTGCCGGAAAAACCTCGAATGATTTATGCATAAGCCCTTAAGGCTCGGCCACGACATTGGTCTAAGGCGACCGGCTTAGCGAAAAACCATACGTGCTCCCTCTCGTACCTATATCGGCACATCGTTCCAACTTATGGATTCGCTCGCCGCTGGTCGCCGTAGACCAATGTCGTGGCCGGGCCTTTAGAGTATTATCAAAAGCGCCTAGCCTAGAGATTGGTCAAGGTAACAAGGCACAGGTAAGGGTGGTACCTGTTGTTGTTGCTGTTGCTGTTGCAGCCGCAGTTGCAGCTCAAGCTCGGCGCAGCGCGCGCGCAGCTGTCGCGCCTCCTCCGAGACCGCCGACGACGCAGACACCGTCTCTGCACACACAACTTCCAGGTAGAATATTATATGCATACATAAAGAAAATCACAACAAAACAACTCGAACAATCAACAAAGTTTGCATTTATTGGCGAATTTTACAAAAGTAGCACTTAAAACCTAGTAACGCGATCCCTAACCACAACCGTCTCGCACGCGCCCTGAGCCAAAAGTGAGTTCGCTCGGCGCTGTCCCATCGAAAATGGCTAGACCGATTCGAAGTTATGAGTAAGCCGCGTAGCGAGGGTGCCTCGTTGCCAACTTCTCGTCAATACATACTATACATTTCTAGAAGCGTGCTAGAAGCCTCACAGGGGGCGTTGGAACAAGTCACGCTTATGGTGGAGAGGGAGGAGTTACAGAGGAAACTGGACAGGTAAGACTTGCTATACGTGTTTCTGGTCGTCCCTTGGAACAGTTGAAGACCGCCGTGGAATCTTCTAGAAGCGTGCTAGAAGCCTCACAGGGGGCGTTGGAACAAGTCACCACGCTTATGGTGGAGAGGGAGGAGTTACAGAGGAAACTGGACAGGTAAGACTTGCTATACGTGTTTCTGGTCGTCCCTTGGAACAGTTGAAGACCGCCGTGGAATCTTCTAGAAGCGTGCTAGAAGCCTCACAGGGGGCGTTGGAACAAGTCACGCTTATGGTGGAGAGGGAGGAGTTACAGAGGAAACTGGACAGGTAAGACTTGCTATACGTGTGTCTGGTCGTCCCTTAGGTGGAACAGTTGAAGAACGCCGTGGAAACTTCTAGAAGCGTGCTAGAAGCCTCACAGGGGGCGTTGGAACAAGTCACCACGCTTATGGTGGAGAGGGAGGAGTTACAGAGGAAACTGGACAGGTAAAGACTTGCTATACGTGTCTCTGGTCGTCCCTTGGAGAACAGTTGAAGACCGCCGTGGAATCTTCTAGAAACGTGCTTGAAGCCCGAGCTGCAGGCTTCGCAGCACGCATTGGAACAAGTTACCACGCTTTCGTTGCAGAGGAAACTGGACAGGTAAGACTTGCTATACGTGTCTCTGGTCGTCCCTTAGGTGGAACAGTTGAAGACCGCTGGGAATCTTCTAGAAACGTGCTTAAAGCCCGAGCTGCAGGCTTCGCAGCACGCATTGGAACAAGTTACCACGCTTTCGTTGCAGAGGAAACTGGACAGGTAAGACTTGCTTGACGTGTCTCTGGTCGTCCCTTAGGTGGAACAGTTGAAGACCGCCGTGGAATCTTCTAGAAACGTGCTTGAAGCCCGAGCTGCAGGCTTCGCAGCACGCATAGGAACAAGTTACCACGCCTTCGTTGCAGAGGAAACTGGACAGGTAGGACTCAGTGGCCGGCCGTGTGGTGACGGCAGTAAGAATACATTTGTCACCACCCCAACTCCTCCTGCGGGTGTCGTAAGAGTCGACTAAGGGATTGAAGTGTCACTGACCATTATTTGATAAAACATTGATGATGGGCAGCAGCGTCATCAATGTCATCATAGTGGACGCATTACTGCGATCGCTTGCCCAGCGTGGCGATTATGGGCATTTACCTCCTAATGCGTCTTTACGCATAGTTAATAGGAGAGGTCTACGTCTAGCAGTGGACTAACATAGGCTGATGATGATGATACGATATATTGTAGATATATGGCCGTGTGGTGACGTCAGTAAGATTACATTTGTCATTACCCCAACTCTTCTCGCGGGTGTCGTAAGAGTCGACTAAGGGAGTAAGGGATTGAAGTGTTGCGCTATTCTTTAATAGAAGATTGATGATGGGCAGCAGTGTCATCACGTCGCTTGTCCAGCGTGGTGATCATGGGCATTTACCTCCTAATGAGTCTATACGCATAGTTAATGGGAGCGGCCTACGTCCAGCAGTGGACAGAGATAGGCTCATGATGTCATGATGTGATGTGTAAGATATAATTTGTTAAACAATCTCTATCAGTAGAAAAACACGGCACTAGGGTCACTTTGTAAGCTGTGGAGATTGACGAAGCGCGGTTGAAAATAATCCACTGACTCCACTGTTACCTCCACTATCAACTTACTCTCTGACCCCCAGAGAAGACAAAATGACGGTAGCATTGTTAACACTATAATTTGTTTTAAACACAAGCCACCGAACACAACCAACGAATGTAACCACGTTTATGAAAATAAATCAGCGGCATTCATTAACTCTGCTCATTAGTGTAATTAAATATTCAAACATCATATCAATTGACCTAATTAAACTTCACACAATTAGTACGGGAATCATGTGCAGGCAGAAGCAGTTACCGAAATCTATGAAATAATAGAAAGGCGCGAACTAAGTTCAAGTTTGTCAGCCTCCGTAGCCTGGTTAGTAGTGACCCTGCCTACGAAGCTGGAGGTTCCGGGTTCGAATCCCGGCGAGAGCATTATTTGTGTATTTATTTATCACAAATATTTGTTCCTTGGTCATGGCTGTCTATGTATTTAAGTATCTATATGTATCTATCTATTATATATATCGTCGCCTAGTACCCACATCACAAGCCTTAATTGAGCTTACCATGGGACTAGGTTGATTTGTGTAAGATGTCCCAAGATATTTATTTATTTATTTAGATATATCGTCGCTTAGTACTATATCACAAGCCTTATTTGAGCTTACCATGGGACTAGGTAGATTTATGTAAGATTTTTTTTAATAGCCTGCTATTGCGTGTCCCACTGCTGGGCAAAGGCCTCCCCTCTCGTTTTCCATTCCGTCCTATTGTTTGCAAGTTCCCACCATTCTCCGCAGAACGCGTCCAAGTCGTCCCGCCATCTCCTTTTCGGTCTGCCTCTGCTCCGTTGGCCATCGTGTGGGATCCACTCAGTGAGTGATTTGGCCCATCTTTCCGGGTGCATACGGCACACATGTCCGGCCCAGTCCCATTTCAGATTTATGTAAAATGTCCCAAGATATTTATTTATTTGTTTATTTTCTAAGGACAACCAGCACAACAGTAGCAGATCATCACACGAAGCCCTAGATTGGAGTCACTGCTGTCACTTACCATTGACGATTAAGTAAAGGTTCAGTACGTGTGACTTCTGACTCTCCGACAGGGTCTGCAGCTGTGCCAACTCCTGACAAAACCCACCTTCGGAGTCACTACTGTCACTCATTATTATCCATAAAGTCATGGTTGGACTGTGACTTCTAGTGTGGGTGTGTGGACAGTTCTCTAAATCTAAAGTTTGCAGAAACCAGCGACCCTAATTTCGAGGATATGTCTCTGTCACTCGAATGATGCCATCGTTGGACTGACAGAGACAAATTCTCGACAGTATAAGAATTTCGAAATTCACGGTAGTAGGCCAGCTCTCCCCATTAGGCTATAGAATAGAACCTTCCATTTGGTTGCTGCCACTCACCATTTACGATCAGGTTCAGGATATGTGACTTCTGGTTCTCCGTCAGGGTCTGCAATTGTACCAACTCCTCACGAAACCCTACTAGTCACTATTACCGCCATTAACAATAAGTCAAGTTTGGACGTGAGACTCTTATTTCTCGAATGTCTGCAGCAGAGCGTTTGACGAAGCCCTAGATCAGTAGATTAGAGTTGCTGCCACTCACCATTGACGATAATGTCAAGGTTCAGAATATGTGACTTCTGGGTCTCTGACAGGGTCTGCAGCTGCGTCAATATCTGACGAAACCCTACTATCTTCGAAGTCACTACTTTCAATCATTATTATCAATAAAGTCAAGGTTTCCGAGACCTGTGGCCTATTTCACCATAATTACAAGTGTGACAATTGTAAAATTTCACTGTTACTGACGTCACAGGCCTCCGTTAGGCTACGGCTACCGCTTACTATCGGATGGTCCATGAGCTTGTTTGCCTCCAACATAAAATGATTACCAATTACGTTATTAAATCGTTAATAATCTACTTTTTATTTTCCGAAACTCGTGACAATTGTCGCAAGGTTTAGTACAATTCTCATTCAATCTTGACATGAGGTTCGGCATATGTCGGAATTTCCCTACAATTGTCGTGTTTTTTGTGACAATTGTAATTTTGCTTCTCAAAAAAATTGTTCTTTACTGCTGATTTATTAAAGTTTCCGCACTACATTTTATGTTGTTGGCAAACAAACGCACGGCCCTTCCGATGGTAAACGGTAACTGTAGCCTATAGACGCCCCAGATTGGAGAAACTGTAAATTTACAATTGTAGGACTTGTCAATGTGGTGAAATCGGGGAATGTTCACTGGAGTGTGACTCACTCCAGTCAACAGGTCTCGGACAGTTCACTTTCTAGTGTGGATATGTGAACAGTTCTCCAAAGTCTGCAGAAGCCAGCGACCCTGCTACGAACTTACGATGAAGATCTAGAACCTTCTATTCAGCTGCTACTCACCATTGACGATCAGGTCAAGGTTCAGTATATGTGACTTCTGACTCTCCGACAGGGTCTGTAGCTGCGCCAGCTCCTGACGAAGACCACCTTCGGAGTCACTACTCATTATTATCAATAAAGTCAAGGTTTCCGACTTCTAGTGTGGATATGTGAACAGTTCTCCAAAGTCTGCAGAAGCCAGCGACCCTACTACGAACTTACAATGAAGCTCTAGAACCTTCTATTCAGTTGCTGCTACTCACCATTGACGATCAGGTCAAGGTTCAGTATATGTGACTTCTGGTTCTCCGACAGGGTCTGCAGCTGCGCCAGCTCCTGACGAAGGCCGACCACCTCTGACTGGAGTTGCTCGCGCTCCAGTTGTTGCGCTCGGAGCTCCTCTGCAATGCAATTTTAAGAGGTAATCTTTAATTTGGTTAACTTGAAAGATGTATGCGTCTCTGTCACGCTGATGATGCCTTAATTGGAGTGACAGAGAGATGGTTTATTTACGATTTTTGAAGTTTGTGATTCCTACTGACTACTGTAGTTTGACTTTTGGTGATTTTTTATGGTATATGGTGACAACGAAGCATTTGGTCCGTTTGATGGTAAAACTATAGATGCAACTTCAAAGTGTCAAATGCGCGTAATTCAATTATTTGAAAAGAGGATTCACTATGTTGATGGGAGAAGGGGTGCAGGACTGTTAGGTTTCGTGCCATATTGTAGACACAGTGTATTTCATTGAGTGCTGACGAACTTACCATCACGATCATCATTCATCAGGAATACATATTTCACATACTGTAAACTAGCCTAGTGCCTAAAGAAAGAAGTTGGAGAAATGTTAAGCTGATTAGTTGTTGTACTTGTTGTAGGTACACATTTTTAACAAATAGAGATACCTAAGTATCCGTCTAAACGGGACTTATCGTGTATAACACGTTCGACGTCGGTGACACAGCGTCTGTGATCAACAAAATCTGACTCCTAGTGACACACATACGTGATCTTATTATTATACCACTAGCATAAGTCAAGTTTTTACCCAAGGCATAGAAATACTTTTGACACAACTGCTGTGTCGCCAGCATTGGAGTACTATTCCTTTTGGTCACATATGCGTGTCACTGGCATAGGAGTTCTATCAGATAATTACGATTGGCATAGTATCAGCACTTACAGAAACAGTACCAGAGGCGAACATAACAAATAAGGTTCTAAATTTGCGTCCGACATTTCGTATATGGTATTCAGAATAGGAATTATATATTCATTCTTCGGGACCACAACTGTTATGCATGATTAAGTTCCGTTTCGTTAAGATAATGTGTGAAAATCGAGAAAATACTCATTGAGAATTGTCAGTGTATTAGTTAGGTTACTTTTTCTAGTATCTACTATCTAGGAAACATGTCTAGGCATGTTGTGACTAAAATAGTTAAACATTTCATTGCAATACAAAACCTAAGAATCTAATCTAGGTGAAATCAAATTGAATAGGACCAAATGATTTCTAATCAGTAGCCCCATGCTATCGAATGAGTTTACAAACAGCTACGTGCAATGTTCTTAACTGATTATGATATACAAAACTACATAAACTACTCTATAAAAAACAAGGTGACTTCGTAAAGTGAATTCTATTTTTACTTTAACTATTTTACTGTAATACATATATGCGAGGGCATTATTTGTGTATTTATTTCACACAAATATTTGTTCCTTAGTCATGGCTGTTTATATATTTAAGTATCTATATGTATCTATCTATTATATATATCATCGTTTGGTACCTACATCACAAGCCTTAATTGAGCTTACCGTGGGACTAAGTCGATTTATGTAAGATGTCTCAAAATATTTATTTATTATTATATTTTATTACATATCTTCTTTTCTACATATTCCCTCCCTAAAAGAACTCTTGTAATGAGTCAAAACGTGATGAGTTATCAGTGATTTCAATTAAGCGAGGACATAATATTTCAATTGATGTGCATTTTGTTTATCACCCATGAAATTTGACTTTCACATTTTTTGTTCCAATGTATATTATGTTTAATAGAAAATATATGTTTTACCACTAATTAGACAATTTTTATAATAAATAGTTACTCCTTAAGAAATAAAATTGTAAGATGAAATAACTTTAAAAATTACATAGTTAAAACTGTTCACGTTTTCTCTCATCATTTCAATCTCACAAAATTATTCTGTGGTTCCAATTCACTGGCTAAAGAATAAAAAAACAAAAATTACTGTTAGTTCCCTTGAGCTGGCCTTGTTTTCTTGGCATAAAATAAACAATGACTGTTTTTTCTGTAGGTATGCTGCAGTTAGTAGTTTTATTTGTGTGACAATCTCATTTCACGGGGCCTTTTTGATAAGATTCACAAACAAGAGATATATGGACATCCTTTCATATTTTGTCAGGTTATCACGTTTTCTTTATTTCACAATAACGTTCCACATGACTTTGACATAAAAATTGATGACTTTTGCAGTTGACAGAAAGTTTAGATTTCAATGACAAACTCTTATGGGTTGGAACATTATCGTGTCCATTTATTATTGAGTTGATGATAATTTTTAGGTACTTTTGAGAGTAAGATTATTATGGTCAATTATGTACATTAATTCGAAATATCTTATCAACAATCAGGTTCAGTCACATATTGAGTAAAAAAAAACATTAATATTAAATTCATTGCTCTATGCTACAAACCTCCACCATATTACTTTATTATCAGTTAAAGCTGTGTGAGAATTGATTAGCCAACAAAGTTGTCAATACAATATAATGTTAGAAAACATGGACATACCACAACATAAACAAAATTAAAAGTTAAGAAAAGAGGACCTACCAGTTAAGATATTATATTGTCAAAATTCACTATTTATAATACTAAAATTATATTACACATGGGTAATTCAGGTTTTTAAGATGATGATGATAATTTTAGTATGAGTATCACAACACTTTGTAGATTTTATTGACGGCTACACTTAAGTAGTATGCAAATATAAATATTATTTGCTATATACCAAAGAAAAAAGACCTAGTTCACTGACATCAAAGGCAATGCCATTTTACCTTAAGGGCATAAGGGGCACATTCTTCAGGGGGACCCCCGAAAGATCGACAACTTTCCTCACATTTACTTTCCTTTCAACAGGGGCCCCAAAATCCTTGGGTGCCCAGGGGCCCCCCCATAGTTAAAGACAGCCTTGATCAAAGGTGGGGAATTAAATCCACACTCAGCTTTCATGGATGATATCTAAATCATCTGGCTACTTGGTCTTTAGTATGCAATATTTACATTCAACTTCATACACTAATTTGCATCTGTTTCTCACTTCATTGTAGGTGGTTGTTGTCAAAGACGGCACATTTTTATAGATGCTGTGCAATTCTACCAACAGATCATGGACTAAATCTAAATATCTAAGATGTTTCTACTACATGACCTACACTTAAGTAACATGTCAACACAAATCTTATTAGACCAGAACATGACAAGACCGGAAACTTAGAAACATGCACGAAACATGACGAGCAAACAAAGCTATCGAAACGGACAAATTATTAGCATAGCAACAGACCCGCGCCCGGACGGTCTACGAACCTTCCTTCTGCAAAAAAAGTTCTTTCATTCGGGCGCGCTGGACATTAAACTCCTCCTCCAAGCCCCGGCGAGCCGTCTCCTCCGCCGCATTGCCACCGACTTGAAACAGAAACACCACTCAGCTTCCAGCTGAACACTACACATCCTCAACTT
>JALPQI010024745.1:0-17921 GCA_025490895.1 Thaumatotibia leucotreta
CCGCACGCTACGCTATATCTGATGGTGGACAATAAAATCTGATAGCAACTGTATAGTCACCAATAGATATATCGAAGCGGGCACGATCTTCAAAATTAAAAATGCACTCTAACGTTATGACAATAGACACTTGCTCAGATGTTTGTGAACACCCTGGCCGCTCGGATATATCTCTGTGTATGTTGTTCCGTGAGGTGACAGTAGCATACATTTGTCACCACTCCAAATCTTCACAAGGGTGTTGAAGGAAACAACTAACTAAGAATTAGGAACAAATTGGTTTTGGATAATATGGAAAAATCACTGTCATCTCATACAAATAAAAATCGGTGTGCATTTCCCAGTAAAAATCATTATTTTAATAATTTCATGTTGAAAACAAGTACATGGACTATCCATTAATAAACGGTAACTGCACTGCCTCCGTAAGCATAAACACAGTAACTAGTTTTGAAGTGTCAATCAATCGTTTACTTCATTCAACTGCAAATCATGTTCTGGTATTAATTAACAATTTAAAACTAGTCACTGTGTTTATACTTACGAGTTGCAGCGTAGCCTACGTGGCTTGTGACGTCAGTAAAAGTGATATTTTACAATTGTCACACCTGTCATCATGATGAAATAGGGGCCTGGCGGCAAGGGGGTAATATGATATAGTACATTACTATAGAGGACGGGAAACGAAGGGTTACAGGCCAAGTAGATATATCTAGCCGAAGGAACTGAGGCCAGATAGGAATACGCGGCCTGTAACCCTGTTTCTCGCCGAGATTTGTATAGTGCTTTTCTCAAACTTGCCATGAAATAAAACGAACTGATTTCGCCGAACCATACTACTTAATTTGTAAATATACCAATAGTACAGTATCGTAAAACATTAAAAAAAATCATTCGCGCCTAATTTTTTTTTATCTGTTTGAGGTATTCTTTTACCTGGTGGTCATGGACATCAGTTCTAAGGTTTTTTTTTCTGTGGCTGAATGTCAAGACCTAGTGTCATAATTTGACGTTTCAAAACAAAAGACAATCTGTTTGCAGTCCTAGGTGTGAAATAAATACATGAAATCTCTTTACATATCATCTTAGCACATGACACCGGATACATAGTATTTCCGGGTTTAATTTAAAGTAAGTAGTAAGTAATATCAACATTCCGTAGCAAGTTTGAGAAAAATATTATGTCATATACAGCTCGGTATTTTAAGAAATATCGTCTCTCTCAGATTGCAGGTGATAGAGAGAGATCTAGATAAATCTTATGTATCTTAGATTCGTATGGTGTCGAGCTATGCTGTAAGGTATCTTTCTCCATATGAATATATCGTCGGTTGAGAAGCAAAACTCACTAAGTAACAAATACCTACTTGAAATACTCGTATCTTAGTTCTAATTTAATACTGACATAAGAGGTTGCTAGGAGTAGTGACAGTTTTTATATAGTTTTGCTTGTCAGCCGACGATATATCGCTACGTGTGCGGCCTTATGGGCATAATAATCAATATCTAAGATCCTCACCTTGTTATCGTCGACGGGTCTCACCCGATGTCCCCTGTACACGGCACTCGGGGAGGCGGGCCGCTGTATAAAGAACTTCGACCGACTCTTCTCCTCCTTATCCTCCTCTTTATCCCGCACCACCTCCGCCGTATTCGGTTTAAACAACCTACTGAACTTCGGCGAGAGAAGCTTCTTCGTGAAAAACCCGCTTTTCTCAACAGGTTTTTCTTTAGGGATATTCTTAACAGCGACGGCCATCACTGGACTCTTATTAAGGTAATCTATGTTGAATCTCCTGCAATCGACTTCGGGTATTTTCCGCTCGTTGACCGGATTTCGAAGGGTGACGTTTGTGACGTCGTAGCTGTTTTTCTTAAGGAGATTTTCGCCTTTTTTCACGATGCCCGATAGGATGTTTTTTGGTTGGTCTATCTCCATTTTTTCGGGCTTTTTGAAGGATGTTCCGACGTTTGACACGTTTCTGAAATATGAAAAAGACCCACCATGGGCATTTCTCCGAACGTTTCAACTGCCGTGACTTCGGTGGCAACATTATTACCTAATTTCCGTGGGTAGTCTCAAACATTTTTTGGATATGTTAGTAGTTGTCAAATACGTCTACGTCGTATACCAATATATTCAAAAGTTCTTGCATCTCTCACGAGATTCGTGTGATAAGGCTGCCACCGAAGTCACGACTGTTGAAACGCTCGGAGAAATGCCCCCATAATTTTTTCCTATTTTTAATATGAACCTTATTCTACATACACGGTGGAAATTATGTTTGGTCAGTGAGGGCAGCTACCAGATCCAGAGTAGCTACTCGAAAATGGTCTTACAAGACCATCCCTAGATTTTGAATTAATGAAGATTGGCGTTTACGAAAATGTTTTTTTTTTAATTCACCTCAATTCTAATGAAATTACCTAAACGTATAATTAAAAGGAGAGGCCTACGTCCAGCAGTGGATTGAGATGATGATGATTTGTCATCCGACTGTGAGTCTACGGCCTCGCAGCAGCGGTCGGGGATGCTGTGGTGGCGACAGAAGGACAGCTGTAGGTCTCTCTTAGCTCGCGTCTCGTCTACCTAGGGTATCATACCTATGCCAGTCCGTGATATCGGTGAGATCATCATCATCGGACTCTGAGTCTTCGGCCTCGCAGCAGCGGTCGGGGATGCTGTGGTGACAGAAGGACAGCTGTAGGTCTCTCTTAGCTCGTGTCTCGTCTACCTAGGGTATTATACCTATGCCAGTCCGTGATATCGGTGAGATCATCATCATCGGACTCTGAGTCTTCGGCCTCGCAGCAGCGGTCGGGGATGCTGTGGTGACAGAAGGACAGCTGTAGGTCTCTCTTAGCTCGTGCCTCGTCTACCTAGGGAATTATACCTATGCCAGACCGTGATATCGGTGAGATCATCATCATCGGACTCTGAGTCTTCGGCCTCGCAGCAGCGGACGGGGATGCTGTGGTGACAGAAGGACAGCTGTAGGTCTCTCTTAGCTCGTGTCTCGTCTACCTAGGGTATTATACCTATGCCAGTCCGTGATATCGGTGAGATCATCATCATCGGACTCTGAGTCTTCGGCCTCGCAGCAGCGGTCGGGGATGCTGTGGTGACAGAAGGACAGCTGTAGGTCTCTCTTAGCTCGTGTCTCGTCTACCTAGGGTATTATACCTATGCCAGTCCGTGATATCGGTGAGATCATCATCATCGGACTCTGAGTCTTCGGCCTCGCAGCAGCGGTCGGGGATTTATTTTTTATTTATATTTATTTATTACACAATAAGGATACAAATAGTTGTTGTACATGGCTTCACAAAACTATTTTATATAGATGACTGTGAAGGCACTTCAGTCTCAAACTATTATACACAAATAATACTGATACAAAATATATGTCTACATTTTTCCGTTTAGTTGTCTTATCTGTATTACTTCGGCGTCCCATAAAGCCTGTTGAACTATTTTATAGGACGTCGAAGAAATGCTTTTTAGTTGTTTTTTGAAAGCCGCTTTTTTAGGCGTACTGGCAATGTCCGTGGGCAAAGAGTTTAACAAATATGGTATTCGTTTGCTAATGGTATGGTATGCTGTGGTGGCGACAGAAGGGCAGCGGTAGGTCTCTCTTAGCTCGTGTCTCGTCTACCTAGGGTATTATACCTATGCCAGTCCGTGATATCGGTGAGATCATCATCATCGGACTCTGAGTCTTCGGCCTCGCAGCAGCGGTCGGGTATGCTGTGGTGGCGACAGAAGGGCAGCGGCGGGTCTCTCTTAGCTCGCGTCTCGAGGCCTTCGACGGACTGGTTGCGGAGGAAGGCCGGCAGCGAGGCCGAGTCGCCGGGCCGAGGGTCCAGCCACTCGGAGATGTCGTCCACCTGTCGAACAGGGTGAAGTATTAAATTAACCCCATTGTGTGTGAAATAAAAATATTACAATGCATCTGCTCAGAAAGTGTTCTTTTTAAGGGTAAACTTATGCACAGAAAGTGTTTTTTTTTTCGCTCGTGTGCGGGAATTAATTTTCAAAGTACTTTTCCGCACGGTCTGGTTGATACTGCCGAGATAGTCTGGTTTGGCCTCGCATTATGCATTGTAAAATGTTGTATGATACACATGTCGAAATGTATTTTTTCTAAATCGTGGTGGTTTTAAAATACTCGCTTCGCTCATGTTTTATAGTCACCAACACTCGTCGTAAAAAAGCCTATATTCCACATTTGTATCATAAATAACTATTTTGACGCCACATCAAATACAAAAGCTGTCAGATGCCACGTCAATAAAATGTCAAATCTGAATGTGAACATTACGCCCGTGCGTGTAGGTTACTATTGCTCTGTGGACAAGGACTTATATATCGGTCTTTGGCGTTGAACCTGTGGTACCAATATATCATTCATTGGCGTCGAAAAGGTTAATACCATAGTCTGTGAAATAAGACTATTTTTCATCACACCTGCTCGTAAAAAGTGTTATTATACGCAGGCATACTTGAACGCAATGAGCTGTATTATGCCCATGGGCATTTGGGCAATAATGGATTTTCATACGACATTACGTCGCACTAGCGATACTATAAAAATGATGAATTTAAGTCATCCCTGATTTTGACAAATGATTTAGACCATTTCAGAGTAGTTTTGTGAAAATATATAGTTTTATTTACTTTTTTTCCCTCACAGGTGTGATGAAAAACATTGTGTGTGCCACGGGCGGTACAAGAATTATGAACACGTGTGAAGTAAGGCCCGCGCCTTCGGCTTGGGCTGTACTTTCTCCTTCATTCACAATTTCTTATTTACCGCCCTTAATACACAATGTACTATTAACAGATTAAATAGCTACAAATATATTCAAACGGATAAGCTCACGTATATTTAGTCACTACGCGGGACATGTGGTGGAGAGCCTAGGTCTCCATTATCAATTATTATATCGGGAATATTCGTTAAATTTAACTACACCCCGTCATTTCGAACACTTTACGGGGTTCATGGTCTATGGGGGTAGTTAAATTGAATTAATATACGCGTTATAATCAGTTAAATTAGTTTTATTTCACGAGAAATCATCGCGGTAACCGAAGTGTATAGTCTGTATTTTTAGGTATTTAACAACAATTGTAAACAGACGATTTGTAAATTTTAGGGTAGTTACAATATTAAGTTAACAAACAATTCATACATTTTAGAGTAGGTTAGTTATAACATTTATTGATTAGAAAGCAAAAAGCAAATGGATCCGTCACTGAATAACCTGACTTTAACCCACTATACATATATAGTGTGTATGTATATATCATCATGTTCATTTACGTTGATTTTTGTGACGTAGTAAATTTTTGTTTACGTTTATTAATGTACCTGAAAGTATATACTCTCTCCATTTTAATTCTTAAAAAATAAAATATTAGTTATATATATTAACAAAGTTGCAGTAAAATCTGCAACTCTAAAGTCGGAAATAAATCTCGGTTACCTATAGAAAAAATCGACATGTTTCCGTCATTTCCTTTTAGATCCCATCTTAAAAATGGTAGATAAAATTACATAGGTATTTTTAATGACACATTCGCCGGTTTAAAGGCAAAACCAACTATTTCGGTAAAACATCTTTTAGCAAATACTATTCTATGTCATTGGCATAAAATACGATTTGTAAAACCAACTTCAAGGAAATAGTTGGTTCTGCCTTTAACCCGACGCATTGGAAGAAGAGTAATGATGTCATACCTTAGTAATGTCGATATTGCCGGGCCGCTGTCGCAGGATGTACCCGGGCGTGTGGAGCGCGTTGTGTGACCGGCTGAGATTGGTGACGGTGACCACGCGTGGGGCGCCGATGTGGGACGCGGAGACACACTTGCCGAGCGCCCGGACTTCTGGGATGGAGGTGATGGTGACCGTTGATGGCGACTGGGACAAAATGGTTAGGTTAGGATTGTTTATTTCAAAGCGTATGGGCCCTTAGTTTATTGTCTGTCGGTTCTAGTGTGTACATAAATAAATATGTCCTGACTTGTAAAATTATGTTTTATTAAAAATAAATGAATGAATGAAATATGTTCTGAATATACAGCGTTAAAAATCATAATCGATTAAAATTAAAACAATCTTAAAAACAAAAGGAGCAAAGTACATTACGACACAAGTGCGAAAAACATGAAATTCGAAACGAGTGGCGATGTTTTAAAACACGACCGATAGGGAGTGTTTTAAATCGACACGAGTTACGAATTTCGTTTTTGCACGTGTCTCGTATGTACGATGTTTTTTAGTACAGATGGCCCTCCGAAGTTTCAAACCTGACGTAAAATGACACACTTCTCGCACTAGAGCCTCAAAAAGGCACCATCTGTACTAAAAATGATATACTAAGAAAATCGCCCATCGTTGTTCCCGGTGCAAAAGTGGCCATACCACTCGCAGCGTTTCCGCGTTGAATAGCCATGGACAGCCGCTGCACGGTTGCACCAGGAACGACTCTGAGTGGGGATGTTCTCCTTTTCGTCAGAGACGACGTCCGAGGTCCCGTATAAGCTGGTTAACATCAGCTCCCAGCAGCCCGCTCTTTGGTACACACTGATAATTACCTCAAGGACTTCATGTACTTCTTTGGAAGCCGCTAGATGTCGCTGTACTGAGCATGGCAAATCCAACATTTTTTTCCAAAATAATCTTTGCCGAATTTGTATGATTACTTTTTGTTTGTTACCTCAGAACTTCCGACTGCGTGAACCGATTTTGATGATTATTTTTTATTTGAAAGCTGACCGATTGATCCCATTCTGATTTGGTCCAATTCTGACCATGGCATCCATGAGAAAACTATATAAGTCACAAAATTGCATTAGCATGTGTACCACAAATGGACGAATAACTCTATATCACGCCAACCGATTTCGATCATTCTCTTTTTGACCGACTTCAAAACAAATTGTGATGATAGGATTTTGGAGAAATCGGTTGAAATCGTATTTTAAATTTTGTGATTGTTTTGTTCAAAGGGTTAACTTTTAGTACTTCATGTAGTTCGTTGGAAGCGACTTTGCTAGGTGACCGTTGCAGCCGCGGGGCTCCATCGTCGGCGTATTGTTCCATGTCTGCCAGCAGTCGCGCCTGCGCTTCTACTGTCCTATATCGCGCTATTAATATTTCTTCTAAAATGGCTAAATCTATAGCCAATTTTTTTGTTCAAAGGGTTTACCTTGAGTACTTCATAACTCGTTGGAAGCGACTTTGCTAGGTGATGTCGCTGTACTGAGCATGGCAAATCCTACATCGCGCTTTTAAGATTTTTCCTACAATGATCTTTAGCCAAATTTGTTTGTTTAAAGGCTTAACCTTGAGTACTTCATGTAGTTCGTTAGAAGCCACTAGATGTCGCTGTTTGGAGCATGGCAAAACCTACATCGCGTTCGCGCTTTTAAGATTGTTTCTAAAATGATCTTGGACAGTTTTTTTGTGCAAAGGGTTTACCTTGAGTACTTCATGTAGTTCGTTAGAAGCGACTTTGCTAGGTGACCGTTGTAGCCGCGGGGCTCCATCGTCGGCGTATTGTTCCATGTCTGCCAACAGTCGCGCCTGCGCTTCTACTGTCCTACATCGCGCTTTCAATATTTCTTCTAAAACGGCCAAATATTTGGCTAATTTTTTGTTCAAAGGGTTTACCTTGAGTACTTCATGTAGTTCGTTAGAAGCGACTTTGCTAGGTGATGTCGCTGTACTGAGCATGGCAAATCCTACATCGCGCTTTTAAGATTTTTCCTACAATGATCTTTAGCCAAATTTGTTTGTTTAAAGGCTTAACCTTGAGTACTTCATGTAGTTCGTTAGAAGCCAGTAGATGTCGCTGTTTGGAGCATGTCTAAACCTACATCGCGTTCGCGCTTTTAAGATTGTTTCTAAAATGATCTTAGACAGTTTTTTTTTTGTGCAAAGGGTTTACCTTGAGTACTTCATGTAGTTCGTTGGAAGCGACTTTGCTAGGTGACCGTTGCAGCCGTGGGGCTCCATCGTCCGCGTATTGTTCCATGTCTGCCAGCAGTCGCGCCTGCGCTTCTACTGTCCTACATCGCGCTATTAATATTTCTTCTAAAATGGCCAAATCTTTTGTCAATTCTTTTGTTCAAAGGGTTTACCTTGAGTACTTCATGTAGTTCGTTAGAAGCGACTTTGCTGGGTGATGTCGCTGTACTGAGCATGGCAAATCCTACATCGCGCTTTTAAGATTTTTCCTACAATGATCTTTAGCCAAATTTGTTTGTTAAAAGGCTTAACCTTGAGTACTTCATGTAGTTCGTTAGAAGCCACTAGATGTCGCTGTTTGGAGCATGGCAAAACCTACATCGCGTTCGCGCTTTTAAGATTGTTTCTAAAATGATCTTAGACAGTTTTTTTTGTGCAAAGGGTTTACCTTGAGTACTTCATGTAGTTCGTTAGAAGCGACTTTGCTAGGTGACCGTTGCAGCCGCGGGGCTCCATCGTCCGCGTATTGTTCCATGTCTGCCAGCAGTCGCGCCTGCGCTTCTACTGTCCTACATCGCGCTTTCAATATTTCTTCTAAAACGGCCAAATCTTTTGTAAATTTTTATGGTCAAAGGGTTTACCTTTAGTACTTCATGTAGTTCGTTAGAAGCGACTTTGCTAGGTGACCGTTGCAGCCGCGGGGCTCCATCGTCGGCGTATTGTTCCATGTCTGCCAGCAGTCGCGCCTGCGCTTCTACTGTCCTACATCGCGCTATTAATATTTCTTCTAAAATGGCCAAATCTTTGGCCAATTTTTTGTTCAAAGATTTAAGCGTACAAAGGGACATAGGGACAGAGAGAGTGACTTTATTTTATACTATGTAGTGATTATGAGTTAGTTGCTGAACATCCCGCTAGATGTCGCTGTATCGTGTGAGTCAAAAGCTAAATCGCTCTTGCGCCGCTATATGTCCCTTTATCAAGTCCTTCTCACTTTTAATTTTTTTTACATTTATGAACTCTGGCTAATTGTTTTGCCTATTCGTAGAGTTTACCTTGAGTACTTCATGTAGTTCGTTAGAAGCCACTTTGCTAGGTGACCGTTGCAGCCGCGGGGCTCCATCGTCTGCGTATTGTTCCATGTCTGCCAGCAGTCGCGCCTGCGCCTCTACTGTCCTACATCGCGCTTTTAATATTTTTTCTAAAACGGCCAAATCTTGGGCCAATTATTTTGTTCAAAGGGCTTACCTTAAGTACTTCATAACTCGTTGGGCTCTAGGTGATGTCGCTGTACTGAGCATGGCAAATCCTACATCGCGCTTTTAAGATTTTTCCTACAATGATCTTTAGCCAAATTTGTTTGTTTAAAGGCTTAACCTTGAGTACTTCATGTAGTTCGTTAGAAGCCAGTAGATGTCGCTGTTTGGAGCATGGCTAAACCTACATCGCGTCCGCGCTTTTAAGATTGTTTCTAAAATGATCTTAGACAGTTTTTTTTGTGCAAAGGGTTTACCTTGAGTACTTCATGTAGTTCATTAGAAGCGACTTTGCTAGGTGACCGTTGCAGCCGCGGGGCTCCATCGTCGGCGTATTGTTCCATGTCTGCCAGCAGTCGCGACTGCGCTTCTACTACATCGCGCTTTCAATATTTCTTCTAAAATGGCCAAATCTTTAGCCAATTTTTTGTTCAAAGGGTTTACCTTGAGTACTTCATAACTCGTTGGAAGCGACTTTGCTAGGTGATGTCGCTGTACTGAGCATGGCAAATCCTACATCGCGCTTTTAAGATTTTTCCTACAATGATCTTTAGCCAAATTTGTTTGTTTAAAGGCTTAACCTTGAGTACTTCATGTAGTTCGTTAGAAGCCAGTAGATGTCGCTGTTTGGAGCATGGCTAAACCTACATCGCGTTCGCGCTTTTAAGATTGTTTCTAAAATGATCTTAGACAGTTTTTTTTTGTTCAAAAGGGTTTACCTTGAGTACTTCATGTAGTTCGTTGGAAGCGACTTTGCTAGGTGACCGTTGCAGCCGCGGGGCTCCATCGTCGGCGTATTGTTCCATGTCTGCCAGCAGTCGCGCCTGCGCTTCTACTGTCCTATATCGCGCTTTTAATATTTCTTCTAAAACGGCCAAATCTTTGGCAAATTTTTATGGTCAAAGGGTTTACCTTTAGTACTTCATAACTCGTTGGAAGCGACTTTGCTAGGTGATGTCGCTGCACTGAGCATGGCAAATCCTACATCGCGCTTTTAAGATTTTTCCTACAATGATCTTTAGCCAAATTTGTTTGTTTAAAGGCTTAACCTTGAGTACTTCATGTAGTTCGTTAGAAGCCAGTAGATGTCGCTGTTTGGAGCATGGCTAAATCTACATCGCGTTCGCGCTTTTAAGATTGTTTCTAAAATGATCTTAGACAGTTTTTTGTTCAAAGGGTTTACCTTGAGTACTTCATGTAGTTCGTTAGAAGCGACTTTGCTAGGTGACCGTTGTAGCCGCGGGGCTCCATCGTCGGCGTATTGTTCCATGTCTGCCAGCAGTCGCGACTGTGCTTCGGGACTGTCCATGTGCATGAGCAGGGTCTCTAGCCAGATTTCGATCACTTCGAAGGGTGGTCTGTGGGGGAAATGGGTTAAAATATATACGTTTAAAAAAAAAATCTATAGGGTCAGAGTCGGAGCGAAGTCTGGTCTTAGGAGGACGAGATCCGGATTACAAAAATCTGTTTACATTTTTATGTGTTTTAGAAGGGTATTATTTATTACTATTACTACTAATGGGTTCTTTATCTTTTACAAGGACAAACAAAATTAGGATTCTTTTTGTATCTTTCTGGTATCCACTGCAAATTTAACTTTTGACAGTTTAGAAATGAGGCTTATATGTATATAGGGCGTCCCAAAGTTATGGGACATGAAGGGGGAGTACCTTAAATATTGTAGATAGGATATTTTGCAAAAAGAAGACTTTATTTTATTTTGAAAATTAAATAATACTGCATTCCAAAAAAAAAAATTCTATTTCTAGGCATCGAACCTACTTTTGTAGGAAAAAAAAATTTTTCGTAATATTATAATGTCATTTGAAAGAATGGATAAAACATAACAATTTTTCTTAAGAAACATAGTATCTAAAACTAAAAAATAACCAAAAAAGTTTGGTTTAAAATTCGAAATAAATTGTAGTTGGTTCGATTACCAGGTGACGTAATTTAAAAATAATATTAGTTCTTCTTTCAGCAAAATACACTATCTATGATATTTAAGGTACTTCCCCTTCATGTCGCATAACTTTGGGACGCCCTGTATATAACGATCTATAACTGTCAAAAGTCCACTCTTAGAAATCGGCTACTACAATGATATTGATCTTCGAACTGTATGAGTTGCCATGTAACAGACAGAACAGGAAATGAGGACCTGTGGGACGGCCGCAGGTGGGCGGCGAGGGTGGCGGCGCGGGAGAGGGGCGGGGGGCAGGAGCGGCAGAACTGCTCGAGGAACAGCGGCCCGTGGAGGCCGGAGGAGGCCGGGACACTAGACCTGGTGTAGGGTACCTGTGGGACGGCCGCAGGTGGGCGGCGAGGGTGGCGGCGCGGGAGAGGGGCGGGGGGCAGGAGCGGCAGAACTGCTCGAGGAACAGCGGCCCGTGGAGGCCGGAGGAGGCCGGGACACTAGACCTGGTGTAGGGTACCTGTGGGACGGCCGCAGGTGGGCGGCGAGGGTGGCGGCGCGGGAGAGGGGCGGGGGGCAGGAGCGGCAGAACTGCTCGAGGAACAGCGGCCCGTGGAGGCCTGCGGAGGCCGGGACACTAGACCTGGTGTAGGGTACCTGTGGGACGGCCGCAGGTGGGCGGCGAGGGTGGCGGCGCGGGAGAGGGGCGGGGGGCAGGAGCGGCAGAACTGCTCGAGGAACAGCGGCCCGTGGAGGCCGGAGGAGGCCGGGACACTAGACCTGGTGTAGGGTACCTGTGGGACGGCCGCAGGTGGGCGGCGAGGGTGGCGGCGCGGGAGAGGGGCGGGGGGCAGGAGCGGCAGAACTGCTCGAGGAACAGCGGCCCGTGGAGGCCGGAGGAGGCCGGGACACTAGACCTGGTGTAGGGTACCTGTGGGACGGCCGCAGGTGGGCGGCGAGGGTGGCGGCGCGGGAGAGGGGCGGGGGGCAGGAGCGGCAGAACTGCTCGAGGAACAGCGGCCCGTGGAGGCCGGAGGAGGCCGGGACACTAGACCTGGTGTAGGGTACCTGTGGGACGGCCGCAGGTGGGCGGCGAGGGTGGCGGCGCGGGAGAGGGGCGGGGGGCAGGAGCGGCAGAACTGCTCGAGGAACAGCGGCCCGTTGAGGCCGAAGTCTGGCCGGCGGGGTAAGAAGTCCGGGTCTGCTGATACTCGACCGATTATCTGTAACAAAACATTTATACAAAAAAATCCTAAACAATTCTTCCAGTGGCCTATACCACAAAACTTTAAAAGCGTACAATTCTACAAAATTGTATAAATTCCCATACAAAAAATTGACAATTTTGTAGAATTGTACGCTTGTAAAGTTTTGTGGTATAGGGGCCAGGTCTAATCTTGATTCACCATAATCATCATCACATCAGCCGACTACACATATAGGCCTATCTCAAAGATTGCCACAATGACCGGTCCTGCGCCACCCGCATGCAGACTCCTGCTACCTTCACCAGGTCATCAATCCACCTTGGGGGCCTTAGCCTGATTCGATTTTAATAATAAGAAGTGATGTCCCAAAAAATCCTCATTTTGAAATAAATTGCATACAAACAAATAATAATCATCCAGTTTCTGCCAGCCCCCTTATGCAAATCATCCCACCATTTAGCTATGTTTACCAAAACGCGGTCTCCGCTCCAGAACACGCTTGCTCCAGCGGTTATCGGTTCTGCGACATATGTGGCCAGCCCATTGCCACTTCTACTAACTTTCAGAGCTATGTCGGTCACCTTGGTTCTCTGGCTGATCACTTCGTTTCGAATTTTGTCCTTTAGAAAGACCCTAAGCATAAATCTTGGCTTGGCTCTCCATGGATGCATAAAACAGCAGACCGAGCTCTGTGGCGTACCTTAGGGGAGGCCTATGGCCAGCAGTGGACTGCAACGGGCTGATAATGATGATGATGAAATAATAATCAGTATCAATCCAACTACATTTTAAAATAAATAAACAAAAACAAACAATTGAAGGGACCACGGAAAGAACATGTTTAGTCCTTCTTAAAGTCAGGCCAAATTTGCACCATAATCTATAATAAGTAAGATAAAGTGTCTCGGCCTCCTCCGGCCTCCACTCGCCGCCCACCTGCGTCCCACAGAGACCATATCCGAACGCTGGAATCGCTCCTTGAGTACCAACCTAGACTAGCTTCGAGCGACAATGAATATCGCAGTACGAACAAATAAAACATGGAAGCCGCACGCCATAGTAAATTGCCTTTCAAAAACGGTCCTGTATTTTAGTTGTCAAATGTCACCCCCTCTTTAATGCATCACGGCAAAGAATTTCAATGACAACCTATAAAAATTTAAACCGCCATTTAAAAATAGTTGTGATTGCTGCATCAAACTTTTGATTGGCTATATTCTATAAGCATTTGTCAAAGGTGTTGCGCCGAAATATGCGCGGTGTTAAGAAAAGCGCCTATGTCCTGCCCATCTTGGCACAATTGAACAATTGATTTTGGGGGCATTTTTGAGCTGGCGTTAGACGTCCATGTTATATATGGCAGATATCGCAGTAATACGCGCTACAAGCATGTGCATTCGAGGCACTCGCCACCGCTTCAAGCCCACTGCCAGATGGCTTGGCTTCGACGATGGTGCCGCCCTTCCCCACATTGATTAACACTTTTTCTAGAACTTGATATTTTTATTTTCACTAATTACTTACTACTCATTTTAAATTATTGTCATCATCATCATCATCAGCCCATGTTAGTCGACTGCTGGACATAGGCCTCTCCTATTAACTATGCGTATAGACGCATTAGGAGGTAAATGCCCATAATCGCCACGCTGGGCAAGCGGATCGACGTTCGCAGTAATGTGTCCACTATGATGACGCTGCCGCCCATCATCAATCTTGTAGAATGGTCAGTGTCACTTCAATCCCTTAGTCGACTCTTACGACACCCGCAGGAGGAGTTGGGGTGGTGACAAATGTATTCTTACTGCCGTCACCACACGGCAAATTAATGTATGTTATTTGAATATAAGATTGAATGGTTGAAATTATAAGTAAGGTTGGTTTTACTTCTGAAATTTGAATTGACTGGACATGTTATTTCCGTGGACCCTTCAATTAAGAATATAATAGAATAGAATAGAATAGAATATTAGTTATTTGGCGATTAAATAGGTACATTTACAAAGAAATTAATAAAAAGAAATAAACACACCAAAAAGGTTGCCACTCAGCATGTGTCATGGCTAGGTTGCCACGACGCTGATTTTCAGGGCAACATTCATAATCTAAAACAAGGTTTACTTACCTCGCACAGTATGATCCCGAAGGAAAACACGTCGACCTTTTCATCGTACACGTTCCCGTTCATCATCTCTGGAGCCATCCAGTACGGGTTGCCCACCACCTGCGACATAGACAATACCATAGATTTGGCAACCAAGTTATTGCTATGGCAATAGGACAATACAATTATGATATATCATTATCAATTTATATTCGTTTTTTTTATATATCGTTATTAATTTATCATTTTAAAAAATCACGTTTCATGAAAGCCCATTACAATCAATTATATCTTATTATTGCAATGATATCTTCCAAATAATTACTTTTGGACTTTTTTTACTCAATGAAAATTTGAATTCAAAAACTTTTTTCAACGTGTGACGTAAATACAAGTGCTTATAAAACAATTTCTTAAAAAACATGATTATATTGTAATAACATTTTGCGACGCATACTTTCGTTTATGGGGCATTAATATACATTCTTACTATTATGAGCCCAAAAAGAAATAGATTTGATTTTGAACACATGAAAGTAATATAAACTTTTTTATACACTCTTTGGCTTTGTGAGCCGTAGACTTGAACGCCGGAACAGACATTTGGAACCATTATAGAAGAAAATGGACAGTCAAGGGCTAGAAGAATATGTATAATTGTATATACTTGTTTACTTGGGTATGGGGTATAAAGTTATAAATACACCGTGGGCAGTTTAAACCCGAAAGATTTTAACCACGCATTTTTGATGTAAAACCAAACAAAAAATCTTATATGACTTTTGTAATTTTTCGGAAAAAAATTTTTTTTTATTTTAATTTCTTTTTCATTTTTTTTATATTGTTGAATGTATTTTAACATAAAAAGTAAATGTTATTCATAAAACTAGCACTTACAATGAGTGTTAACGTTTTTTTTTTACAAAAACCTCATTTTTTAGGGTTCTGTAGCCAAAATGGCAAAAACGGAACCCTTATAGATTCGTCATGTCCGTCTGTCCGTCTGTCCGTCTGTCACAGCTGATTTACTCGGAAACTATAAATGCTACAGTAACGAAATTTGGTAAGGATATGTGTTGTATGAACCGCTACAGGATTATGATACTAAATTGTAAAAAAAATCATTGGGGTGGGGGCCCTCCATACATGTAACTGTGGGATAGAAAATTTTTTTTAGTTGTATATAAGCGTGTGGGGTATTAATAGAAAGGTCTTTAAAAATGATATGAAGGTTTATAAATCTTATTTAAATTTAAGCAAATCGTTTTCGAGATATCAGCTCTCAAAGTCTGAAAATGTGTCCCCCCCCCTTCTATTTTTTAAACTACGCGATATAAAATTCTAAAAAAAATATATGTTATGCACATTAATAAACTCTATCAACGATTTTTGGTTTGATTAAATTATCTCTTTTAGTTTTTGAGGTAGGTTGATTTAACTGTATTTTTTTAATAATAAATTGATAATGGTACGGAACCCTTCGCGCGCGAGTCCGACTCGCACATGGCCAGTTTTTTAAAGGTTTCATTTGTCACTTTTGACATCTATTAATGAGGTTAGTGAGACTATTCTCCATAATGGCACCAACGCCGTTAAAAAGACCTTTTGTACTGAGTAACAATTAGAAAATATGTTTTTTTTAATTGGTAATAACTCTGAAACTAGGCGATATCCAGAAAAGTTTATACGACATTATAGTTTCTAAATGTGGTCAGGGATACACTGTTAAAATCGGTCGGGTTTAAACAGCCCACGGTGTATAAAATTTCTAGAACTTTGATTTGATCTTGATAAAAATCGATACAGAGAAGCTCAAAAGTTCTTTATATGGAATTTGAAGTCAAAGATGCAAAAAAGTTCGACATCTTGAATTTAGGTCTTAAGTTTAACAAGACCCTGATAAAAGTTTATAGAACGCGAACGAACCGCGGGTTAAAGCACCACACACTTAAATCGGTTAAGCCAAACGCGAGATAATCCGCGGAAAACATTAACATGCAGTTATTAGATAAAACGCGGGCAAAGCCGCGAGTACTGCTATTTGTATATATATTTATGCCCTTAGCTGTACATGCTCTACCCTGTCTCAATTAAAAATGAAAAGGAACCCATGTACATACCGTATACCGCTTCCGCCGCAGTGTAGAGTGCCGCTCGAGCGAGCTGCTGGCGGTGCGCTGCACGATGCGCGCCAGACCGAAGTCTGCCACGATCACTGTCTTGTCCTGACACATACCAAATAATACAGTGGCCAAATAAGAGGTATACGCTTTATTTTTGAAATGTTATTCTATAAACCATAAAAATATTAAGTATCACTGACAAATTTACGGCCGAAGCAAAATGGCGACAAAAAAAAGTTGTATATATCAGTTTGAACAATATTTAGTCAGTTCAGCAGTGGACTGAGATAAGCTGATGATGTCAAATCCAAAGAAAATGGTTTATGGTGTCAATATCAAGTGTCACTTAGCGTACAAAAGGTTAAACGATTATTTATTTATTTTATTTATTTGGGGCATTTACAGCAGTATTTAAGAAATATACAAAACTGAATGTGCAGTAAACAAAGCCAATAAATTATGAGTTAACTAGCGACCCGCCCGGCTTCGCACGGGTACTATACTAACATAAAAACCTTCCTCTTGAATTACTCTACCTATTAAAAAAAATCTCAGCAAAATCCGTTGCGTAGTGTTAAAGATTTAAGCGTACAAAGGGACATAGGGAAAGAAAAAGTGACTTTATTTTATACTATGTAGTGATAAGAGACATGGCTCACCTCTCGCACGAGGCAGTTGTGCGAGTTGAGGTCGCGGTGGATGACATTCATGCGGTGGAGGTACCCCACTCCGCCGGCCACGTCGCGCGCTAAACGCACGCGTTCAGTCCATGACAGCTCTATACTCGTGTCCTGTATAAGATAAGATAAGATAATTTATTTTCATAAAACAAAACAGAGATTGTGTTTGAAATACAATTACACAAAACAAATGAATAGATACATTTAAAATTACCTATGCTAATTTATTTAACAAAGACTAATTATTATTGAAAATTAAACAACGCATGACCTGTAATTACTTTTAATTCGGTAGGAAGCTTGTTAAATAAATGTACAGCTTGATATGTAGCCGAGTGCTGTAGTACCGTACATTTGGGGAAAAAGCAACGAAAACGTATAGCAACGAAAACATTCGTAAATGAAAAATAAAGCAAATTTAAAGTACTTAGTAGGCCTAGCACATGATTAGTGCGACAGTATGTCGCCGCTACATAGACTATCCATCCCTCTTTTATTCATATTGTCTGTAAAAGATGAAAAATATTATGGCGACATAATAGCATACCAATCATGTGCAATTTAAGCATATAGATTTTCTCTTTACTTCTTAACACAGATAACCATAGATCCAAAAAAATGTTACGTCCAAGATTTTTATTTTATTTTCTGGTATA
>JALPQI010024746.1:0-12853 GCA_025490895.1 Thaumatotibia leucotreta
ACTTTATTTTAATTCAAACGAGTGACCACGCACCAGGGAATTGAATGAGTCCATGTCGTTGTTGGTCGTTAACCCTTAATTCGACACAAACAAGGGATGGTCGTGTATTCATTCAAGCATTCTTGGCAGTCAATATGAATCGCTCAAAGAACTTTGATTACATGAAAAAATACAAAAAGAGATACAGAAAATCGTATCAAATAGGTATTTCGTGGTTATTGTATAGTTTTACTTTAGCAGTGTTAGGTAGACAGACGGCAGACGGCAATGAATTTTAACTCTTTTTCTCCGTTAACCTTAAAACATTGAGCGCGGGGAACTCCCGAGGGGACCTCTCTGTGGGAGGTCCATTTTCGCTACAAAGCGGAAAAATCACGGGGTCGGCTACGAGCGTAGCGCGTAGCACTCGTCCGCAATGAAAGTGTTAAAATTCGTTGTTGGGAGTGTTGGGTATAGGTACTGTAGCGGTTGTATAACAATCATGTAGACATGACTGGTTGCTTTCGGATGACATAAAATCAACATAATAAATAAAATAAAACATTGTCACCTTCGAGGCTTCGGCCTCCGGGTTACGCTCGCACGCCGCGAAATGATAAAATAAGCGGTTAATTTAGTCTACCCCTGAGTTGTCATTTCCACCTCATTACCTTCCACAATACCTATATTAGATCCCCTAATCGATCTTGTTTTTGTATCGGGTATTTATTAGCAAACATGGTTCACTTTGACAGTGCCGTGGTTTAGGCACAGAGAGTAGGTATGGATAATCCTTTCCCGTTAAATTCTCTCGGAAACCTGTATTGGTTGGTGTTGGTTATGGGATATTATAATATATCAATAGTCCCAATCTGTCGATTAGGTAGCACATTCAACAGCCTCTCATCACCGTCCCCAAATGATGGTGCAACAACCTACGTGGGATGCGACCCGGCCACAGCAGCAGTAGCGGAAACGCGGGAGCAGCCACACATACTCCAGAAGGAGTATCGTTTGTATATTCAGTCAGATTAGGTAGCATAATGACGGAATTGAATAGTAGCTTTTTAGCGCCCTTATTGCAAGTAAGCGGGACGTACTAAAAGGCTCAGATACATATATTAGGATTGCCAGACTAGTCTTCTATCAATGACATAGGTAGTATATTCGCATTAATTTGTCGTACCAGTAGTCATGCATTGTCTTAGGCGAAATGGACCGTGGAAGAAGCAATTGGAACAAACAAACCAGTCCAAGGTAGTAAGTAATGTGAAATAGATACATCTACACATTTTGATTATGTTTCAGTTCGATCTCTTTTATTGCTTATGGCGTAAGTAAGAAATAGGAATATGAGGTAGGTAACACCATGTGTATGTAATTCATAGGTATGAGAAATCTTTTTATTTATTAAGTTATAGTATCTGATCGTAGGGATCGTATGAGATTTTAGGTACTCTTATTTCTGATAGTCTTATTAACGACTTTAATTAAGTAGGTTAAATACACATCCAGTCTATAAATATTGACGGCCCTACCCACTGATGCACAAAACACGGCGTAAAGCCGCGGACGCGAGGATTGCCACTTACGAGCAAGACGTATTGTTTACCTACATGACCTACTTAATTATGTAAAAATTAAGTACGTGTCCAATTATCCCAATTTCCAATATTCACACTAGCAATAATCTTTTCGCAAGTTTTAATTATTTCCATGTTTTCAAATTGACAGGTAATTCGATACAAATGATAACATATGCTACATTTTTGTGGAATGTTAAATGATAAAAGGTTCCGTTAGGGACGGAATGCGGGTCTGAATAATAAAATATTGAATAAGGCGCAAAATTCCATTTAGCGAAATATTTATTATGCATATTTATCATAAATCTTTATTGTTATTGGTTACATGTAAAGTAGTAAAAGTGTTAGAGAGAGGTTGATCATTGTAACCGTATTTATTGATGCATGTACAATAATATACATTACGTTACTTTGATTGATAAATATTTGAAAAACTTAGTACGATAATGACAATTGTTATTGTTATAATGTAATAGTACATTGTGCATCAAGGGAGGTAAGTACGGTACTACTAACGAGAGTGTTAGAAGCCCGACGCCGTTAGGCGGAGGGCTTTTATGACTCGAGTTAGTATTCCACTTACCTACCGTGATGCATACAATGTTTTTCATCACACTTGCCGGCAAAAAAAAAGTTTTTAGACATAATATTATTAAATTACGTACTGACATTTCTATTACTCCCTAGGGAATTTCACTTTTCTATTACTCCCGCTACGCACGCAAGCAATGGCCCGCTTAGACAGCAAGTGTGATGAAAAGCATATTGGTACCTATTCAACGTTTCTTTTGATTTAAATTTTCCACAAAACATATGAAAACCTGTTTAAATCATTCACTATTATAACCGTCTAAGGTTATATTTATGAATATCAAATATGCAGGCAGACTCACCTGCCTGCGACCACGGGTGTAACGTCATGCCCGAAACGTCAGGATATAATTAAACGTAAGTTTACGCGATTAAGACCCGTTTGTCTTTAAAATATGTAGCTTTGGATGATTTGAATCTAACATTAGGTATTTATTATAAGGGACTAAATAGGACACATTTTACATTTTAACCATCGCGATAAGAATAAATTAGATAACATTTTAATTACTTACAATAAAGTTCGCGTGTGGAAGGACGCGGGACGGCGAAAATAATAAACATGCAGCCAATTAATGTCCCCGGGGCGAAACTAACCGTTAAAAGCTCTGATGACCTCATTGCTGTAACTTTTACGGCCTGTTTCACAATCCACGGATAAATATATCGGATATCCTTCTGATAAAATTATCCTTTTCCCCAGACACATAAAAAAAGACAGCTAAGGTCAGTGCGGCTAAGTCCGGCTTATTTTATTTTGAAGGAAAGTCCGTCATATGCGTCTGTTCAATTAGGGTCGGAAATCAGTTGGTAGACGGATTTTCCAGATAGACGGTCTTACCCGCATTGACCTTAACATTTATGTCACAGATATTTTTATACCCTCATTGACCTTAACATTTATGTCACAGATATTTTTATTCGGAGCAGTTAATATTTATCTAAAAGATATATTTTACTCAGGGGAGTGGGAAACAAGCCTATAGTTACTTACGGCATATGTATCATAATTGCTGGATAAATATTATACGTCTGAGAAAATTATCAATATCCTTTTCCCCAGGCATGTAAAAAAAAGACAGCTAACATTTATCTGACAAATATATTTTATTTGAGGATGGTGAAACAAGCCCCTACTGAAAAAATAAACATAACTAGCACACATGCCGTCGCATATATCAACATCACGGCTCCCCGGTCTGAATATAAATTTATACTAAACCTTACAGCCGAAGATTTTCACCATTGTTTTAACAAATTACGTACATATAATGTAACTCAGTCACCGTCCAAGATATAAAAAACATTACATTACGGTTTAGGTACAATAGGTGCAGAGTGCAGACACCGGGGATCCAAATAGAAATACAAAGTCAGCTAAGTTCTGTTTCCAGACTAAGTACTTAAATTACTTTAACTGTAAATTATCAAATTTCACGGTAGAAACAAATATAAAGAATCTACAATATCACGAACTCTGTGAGCGTTTTTGGGCTGTACCTTTATATGAATCAAATGTCTAAGCACCTTTATGGTTAGCGAAAAAAAGGGACGTTTTTACTACAATGCTCACATTTATTATTTTATTCATTATGATAGCAAGAGTTGATAAAAAAATATCCACATGAATTTAGCAATATTTGATAAGGTAAAGATTGAAAATAAACACATTTTGATTAAGTACAGGCGTGACAGGACATTTGATTATAATGATTTAATTTAATTATTTAATGCATTTTATATTATTTGTGACATGCCTACCTACCCAATTATATGAATTATAAAAGTGTTATGACGGATTGATAATATTGTTGTTTAACATAGTAGGTATCATAATAAATAATAAAACAAGGAAAAGGTAATATAATGTGAGGAAAACGGATCTCGAGATGAAGCTGACATAAATAATAATCAAGATAGTAAACTACCGAATTATCCGTAACATCGTTTCAATATTGTATAGGTATGTAAACAATACCTATGAATAAGAATTTTGATATCACGTTATTCATTCAAAATACCCATTTTCAAAACATAAACTCAACTGACGTAAAATTAATATCCTAGTTCGTAAGAATCTGCGGCCCTATCGCGAAAAACGAAATTCGTAAATTTCGAGGATTTGTCTCTCTCACTCTAATGAGTGACAGAGAAAAATCCTCGAAATTTACGATTTTCGATTTTCGCGGTAGTAGGCTTGTAGTGAACATTATACATATTTAAGGCAATAAAATGTGCCTTCTGTTAATAAAGCATTCTTATTCCTCTAGCGTCCCACGCCAATGGTCGACCCCAGACTCCATGGCACGAGAATGCAGACGTCAGTGCGTAAATCATGCGAGGTTCTTTCGGCTACTTATGGACCCTCCCCTCCCCCCTGGTGATGTTTGGTGAGTTTCTCGGCTGTACATTAAACCGTATTAATATGAGGGTAAGATGAGACCCATCGTTCTTCCGATAGTCTTAACGTCATACATACATATACCTAAATTTAAGGCTCATTTATAAACTGTCAAAAACTTAATCTTAGAAATCGGCAACTATACCCTTTTATCCTAATTCATAAAGTCTTACGAGGCATATTATATTTAGTTTATAGTTAATCCCATTCTACCAAACGCAAATGTCAAATTTACAAAGGTGAAACCGTGATACAAAATAATTAAGCTGAATGCGGTTTGATGGACGCTTTTGAAAGTTATTCACGAATAAGGTCATTTGATCCTAAGTGGATATTATTGTGACAAACAGTTTAACTTCACAAATCAACTACGATCAATAAACACAAGACTTACTTCCACTGTCCATGTTGCTGTCTTTTAACTTCTTCTCGGCCTTGGCCTTGTTGTCGTAGTTGAAGCAAGCTGCAACAAATTAAAACTATAAGTATTCAAATTTATAAAAAAAATGTGGGTTCCGTACCATTCTCTATGTATCATAAAACATTACGTTTGCTGTATGGGGGCCGCCTTAAACATCTACTTTTTACTATTTGTGTTATAGCGGCAACAGAAAACCAGAGACCCTACCTCGAAACCACGAACTATGTGTTACCTCTCTCTTACACTTGTGAATTCGTACGTACAGTCAAGGGCATTAACATATACACGGTGGAATTTAATCGGTGAACAGGAACCCATTTTTCTAATTCAGTAATCGATGGCGGTCACGTTTATGTAGTACTTAAGTGGAACCAAGTTTTTTTTTAGCATAATTTTTTTAAATGTTGAAATTAAAATTTATTGTCACCCTACTAATGGTTTAGTCTGAAAAGTTTAATACCTCTTTTCAAACTATCAGCCATAGAAACTTAAAAATAAATGAGCAATAACCACTCACATGCTTTAATTTTTGCGATAGACTCTATTCCTATGTAAAATAAGAGCGATGCATGGCTGATATTTTGAAAAGAGGTATTAAACTTTTCAGACTAAACCATTAGTAGGGTGACAATAAATTTTAATTAAAGTTTAATTTCAACATAAAAAATTTGTTATGCTAAAAAAAAAACTTGGTTCCACTTAAGTACTACATAAACGTGACCGCCATCGATTACTGAATTAGAAAAATGGGTTCCTGTTCACCGATTAAATTCCACCGTGTATACACTTCTCCATACTGATCCCTTACAAATGTGTCTATATATTAATGCACTCGACTGTAAGTGTGACAGGGAGGCAACACTTTAATCGCGGTAGAGCCTCAGCAGCATCTGTGAAAATTTCAACTGTCTAACTATGACGGTTCGAGAGATACAGCCGTGACAGACGAATAGACAGACAGGCTGGGTCCTATTTTAGCCTTTGGATACGGAAGTTACGGAACCCGGATTTTCTGTGACAACTCTGTGCCAATTGCACTATGTCGACACTATTTAGGCCTTTAATTTATCCAGCCATAATTTATTAAGGTAGCATCCAAATTAGTATTTAAGTATACAGCGTTAGTATAACGCGATTCCCAACCTCCCCTTTATTGACGGTAAGTACCTAATTACCTATAGCCAAATAATAATGTGACTTTCAAACAAGGCATATAGGTACATAATGTGTTTGATATGTCGTTGCAAGGTTTGCATTTCTTTCCGTTGTCCCTAATAAATAAGCCCATGATATCGTGGCTGCATTTCCGTGCCCAGAAAACTATGGTTTCCTGACTGGGTCAAGGTATTTCCGTCTCTTCTGTCAGCTGGCCTTCGCGTGATGTTCACAAACGAATGTACCTACATGCCTTTTATCTTTTCACATTTGTGGAAATGGGCATAAATGGGTTCCTTCTAGATTTGGTAACAGAGATAACACATAATGATAAATGGAACCATTGCTATTAGGTTGTAATAATTAACTAGCACCCTGAACATGCCATATTGTAACCCAAGGCGCCAACTTACTAACAATAAATCATTGAAATGAGTGGCAGTAGAACCTGTAGAACTACTAGTTAATGGAGCGACGATAAAAAGTAAAATTTAATGAAACAGACAATTTCTTATCGTTAGTTCTGTTTTGTTCATTTTGTAACGTTATGTATTGTGTTCAAACGTTGTTGTATTTGTATAGATACTATTAGATACATATAAACGAAGTCTTCCCTATAACATAACAGGGTTTTCATGCGGAAAGTATGGACAACGCATTTGGAAAATCCAACAATACACGTTTGCTACTTTATAATAATGCACTTGTTTCAGTATATAATAAATTAATTTAGGTACATTAATATTATTCGATTATGTGTAAATATCCTTAGGTTACCGCATACCTAACGATAGGCCATTAAATGTAAGACGCTTACATTTATCTGGCAGATATATTTTGTCCGGGGATGGTAAAACAGAGGCAGACGTAAACAAGAAGGTAAAAAAAAATTAGGATTAAAGAATCTAACTGTGTGTACGTAACAAAAATAGTGGTGATCAACTTACGGGCCAACACAGTACCTACAATTATATTGATTAAACGAGTAAATAACAAACCGAAAAAAATATATATGTGATTTTTTTTTGTAATAGCGTCGGTCGCCTAACCAAATAGGTCAAGCCCTTCATAGAAAAATATTTTTATTCAGGTACTAAAATTACTTCGCTACTTACTAGGTATAGTAGATACGTCCTAAATGCCTAAATCAGTGTATTCCGCATGATCTTTAACCACAAATACCACTGGCATATGTTCAGACAAGTTGTAGTCATAACAGGAAATTTACATAATATGTTTTATCGCCTGCTAGTTATTATTCGAAGCACCTGATTAACGTCTATCAAAATGAAAAAGGAACATAAGTTACTCGTACCATAAAGAATTTCGTAACTTTGTTCAAAAAGCTAAGAAATTTATATAAGTTTGACATAGATTTTATATTGGTTCTGCAGACTATAACTTACACATAAAATAATATACTTATTTTTTAAGGGTCATACCAATAATTAAAAACTGTATCGAATAAGTACTTACAGTAAATAAGTGTCACAGACGACTATCGGTGATCGCAACAAAGGCAACAGTGTCGACAGACAATAACTGTCACACGCTTGTAGAAAATCGATCAACTATAACCACTATAACACACTCCGTTAATAATATATGCCTAGAGCCGAGCCCTAGACAGACCGACTAAATATTTAGGTAATATGTATTTTAGATTATTTTTAGCGTAGCTTAGTGATATTCGCAAGATAACCTAGACTGACGCACTGATCGCAATGCAGCTCGTTGCTCATACAACCTTGATCCTTATGTGGGAGATGATTCTACTTCTAAAGTGTTACTTGAGTTAGTCAACCGTGTCAATCGTGTCAATAAATCTTTCGGTGAGCATTCCAGTCATCCAGAGAGAGTTGAGAACTCCAGATACTCATGCCCAGTCCAATTGAAACCTTAGGTCATTCAGGTACTATGTCGAAGTAACGCTACACTCCGTGGGCGAACTCGAAAGCTTTTATCCATGCATTTTTGATGTAAAAACAAACAAAAAACATGTACATGAGTGTGTACATGAGTTTTACAATTTTTGGCGAAAAAAATTGTTTGAAATATTTTTGCATGTATTTTAACATAAAAAGTAAATGATATTCATAAAACTGGTACTTAAAATGAGTGTTAACATTTTTTTTTTTTTACAAAAACCTCATGTTTTAAAGGTTATTTGTTACTGTTAAATATCTATTAATGAGATTAGTGAAACTGTATAGTGTGTAGGCGATATCCAGAAAAGTTTATATGACATTATAATTTGTAAATGTAGTCAGGAATACACTCTTAAAATATGTCGGGCTTAAACAGCCCACGGTGTAGGTAATTCAAATTTTAAGAAATCTATCACGACTTGTCATTAGACATGTTTCTACAATGGCCTAGGGTTCCGATTGATTGGGTGTACAAGTAGAAAGGGTATAGTTAGCAAATAAAGATCTTTTTGACTATGGACCCACCATCTTACATTTCCTCCTTATTGTCATCATTGACATGAACACATTGACTTGACTGTACTTGCCTAACCATCAATACAATGACGCCCGTAAAAAGTTCGTGGTTCGGTTAGATGTAGGGTTGGCTAGGCTAGTGGACTAACACGTCTTCATTTTTTTAAACATTGAAATAAAAAATAACTACGTGAACTTGAAGGTAATTTAGTTTAAAAAAAATACACGAACTTCCTAGGCACCTTCTAAATATTCACAAAATTATGACAAATAAAAAAATTGTTCAAAAGTTATTCCTTTCTAATAATATTTATTTTGTTAGTTACTTATGTGGAATTTATTCAAAGATACAAATAAAAAACCAAATAATATTTATTTAGCGAATATGCCCTAACATGAATATCACTTAACATTTTTGCTTCTTTTAGTCAAGGCTAGGAAAAAAGATATTAATCTTTTTTCCTCGTGGGCATCTTGTATACCTATTCTACAGAGTCTAAAATTCTAAATGGGTGCATATTATCCAGCGGTGGTATTATATTGTTTTACAGATTCATTCATTATTATTATAATGAAGAGTAATAAAATATTGCTAGTTTAACTATCAACGCTATTATTCATACAGTTTTAACCAACAAAACGTATCAACCATCAGTCACGCCGGGTGACTCAGTCCGACGCTGTCGCTGAAACGACCTCGAGTAGGTACCGTCCAATGACCAAATTAAGCTAATGGTAACGTTTATACGTAGAGCTCATATCGTAAAACTTCGTTTTACCTGCCCACACTCCTTGTCGTTTGGGTACAAATCTCTTGTGTGAGTAAAATAAATATCCAGATGTATTATATTAAATGTCAAATTTTAGAATTGTAGTTAACTAACGTGAGACTCAAACATATTAAAATATTATCGAGCCGGGTTACTCACGTATTTAAGTCGATGATTGCTCGACATGTTTCGACCCATTAAGAGGGTCCTCGTCCGGAGCACTCTCGGCCAAAGCCCACTACTACAAAATCATGGTAAGCACATTAGAATTCTAGGACTGCCAATCAACATAAAAGCAAAATTATTTAGCCACTAAACGCTTGTCAGCTGTCTACAATCCCATCGAACACATTAGTTATGTACGTTAAATTGCCTATCAACGGTATCATTCATCAAATAGACGATATTCAACGGTACAAATGACTTTACCTTATCGCGTTATAATGCGTTCAATCATACTTACGTCCAATCAAAATTTTTACAAAAGCTGCTTTCCGTAGTTATTTTAAGATCCAAATTTTCAGAAATGAGACACGCCATGTTTATATGATACATACAATATACTATACAATACAAAGCGAACAATAATTTATTATTACAATGTTAAATAAAATATGTAAAGTGGTACTATTTTGTGGAAACTTTTTATTTTAGGCACCCATATCAGAGTTGGGCAAAAAATAATCTGATTACTGCTGTAATCTAGATTACAAAGTACACATACAAAGTAATCGGAAGGTGTAGGAAATCGGATTACTTTTTGCCCAACTCTGACCCACAATAGTCATTTTAATTGATTTGTTAGATGAGTTTCCCAAACGCAGTTATTCCTTGCAGATAATTTTCTTTTCGCCGTTGTTCATAGTCGCAAATTTTCCCACTTTTTTAATTTCCCTGTCTTACTATTTCATGGTAGCCACTTTTATGATCGCATTTATTCAAAAACGCATTTTTCACATTCGTTTTATTACTCTGTAGTATATTTTCCTACACTAATTCTTTTCACGCACGAATTTGTTTACAAAAGCGTTTTTTTCGATTCGTTTTATTACCCTGTAGTATATTTTCTGCTTGCAATATTTCCCTAAACCAATTTTTTACATGCTCAAATTTGTTTAAAAACACTTTGTTAGGGTTCCGTAGTCAACTAGGAACCCTTATAGTTTCGCCATGTCTGTCTGTCATAGGATAATCTCAGTAACCGCTAGTACTAGAAAGCTGTAATTTGGCACGAATATGTAAGTCACTGGTTATTGTAATATTTTCGGAAATAATTGCCCCGGAAGTTTAAAAAAATGGGTTCCCACCCCCCTCTAACTTTTGATCCGTAAGTCCAAAAATTATGAAATAAATCATGAATTTCAAGGAAAATTATTTTCGATCTTGATCGGTTTAGAACTTTTTGAGTTATGGTAGAAAAACTACGGAACCCTACACTGAGCGTGGTCCGACACGCCCCTGGCCGGTTCTTTAATTTTGATTTGTTCTTTACGAAAATACAAAATAAAAGTGATTCACCCATTTTAAAAGTTATTCGGACAGTGAGGGATCGGTCTACCACTACGGAACTATACAGAACATAATAATAACAGAACTTTTTACTCTTTAATATTAAAATATATTTTGTTATTACTACAATATGAAAGTAAGATTCAAAAGAAAAACAATAAACAAGTTTACTCCGAATATTAAAACGGTAGGGGGGACGCATTTTTTTAAACTTCCGGGGCGATTATTTCCAAAAATTTACCCTGTGTCAAAAAATTAATTTAGAAAACCCCCATAATTTTTCAAATACCTATCCAACGATATGTCACACGATGGGGTTAAAAAAAATCATCCCCCACTTTTGGTGTTCGGGAGGTAAAGCCTAGCAAGTTAGTATTAAACCCTGAATTCATGTGGCTATATACCGCTTTCATATGGCAATAATGAGGTCTACTCAGAACCACGAACGAAATTTTACCTCTCTGTCGCACTGGTTATTACGTCCGTAAGCCTATAGAGACGCAAAACTTCGTTCGTGGTTCATGGTAGACCTCTTTGAAGTGTCACTGCTGCCAAACACTGTTCGGAAAACATTGTTACCCGGATTGCTGTGAAATCCCTCATCCTTTTTTGGTTATGAGTAATTTACCGCATTCAGTTTTCTTTTTAAAGCTTCTTTTAGTATTTTTTTCGGCAAAATAGATAGTATTTTTAAAATATTTAATTCTGTTTATAAAGCTGACATATTATGAATTTTGACGTATGCTGATAAAAAGTACACATTTCCAGTAAAATTAATTAGTACCAATGAAAATCCGCATGGTGGCCAAGGTTTAATACTATCTTGCCAGGCTTTACTGTACAATTTTTTTCTATTTTTTTATTTGCGCACCTTGTTGGCATCAGTGGCTTACATATTGGTGTCAGCAATTCCAGCTTTCTGTTACTACCGTTTACTAAGATTATCCTCCAACATACAGACAGACGGGCAGACATGGCAAAACAATAAAGGTTCCCAGTTGACTACGGAATCCTAAAAAATTATATTGGAATACCCCGAGATATTTTCGTATCAGACATTTTTGAAATTAGCCGACTGTACCTTACATTAATAAAATCATATAAACGGAACAGCGAAAGAAAACTATTGGAAAATATAGCTATGGATAAAAAAAAAGTATAAATTAACTGCAGGTTAAAATTACGGCAGAAAATATCCGAAAACAGAAGCAAAGCGATTGTAAAAATAAGCTGCAAAGGAAAACTGAACTGTAGGTTAAAATTCAGACAGAAAAATATCGGAAACAGAAACAAAGCTACTGTAAAATATGCTGCAGAGGAAAATTTAACTACAGGTTAAAATTCAGACAGAAAAATATCTGAAACAGAAATAAAGCGACCGTAAAAATAAGCTATAGAGAAAAAAAGTGACTAGGATAATCGCTTTCGGGAAAAAATGCGAAAAGAAAATTATCTGCTAGGAAAAACTGCGTTTGGGAAACTCATCTAACAAATCTTTTAATTATACAACGGCCATCAATACCTATACACCTATATTTATGTACCTACACCAATACCTACATTGGAGGGAACAAAAGGTGGCTAGAAAGTTCTGGAATTGTTCTGGAACATTCCTATGTTCACACGGGTACAGGTATACACGGGGTCCTACCCGTTTTACTTCGAATTAAGTACTTATTCAGTTAATTTGTGTAGGTAACGGTTAATCGCTTCTCATTTAAGTAAGTGCTTTTTAATAGGTTGCTGAACAGGCCACGCCTCACTAAACAAACACTTGCTTAATATAGGTGTTACAGACAGTCCCCTATGCAGAGCCTGCTTGGAGGAGGAAGAGACAGCCGCCCACGTCATTCTCGTGTGTCCAGGGGTGGCAGAATACCGGGCACAACACCTCGGATCCCCGAGGTCTCTCCCAGAAGTCGTCGGCAACATCAAGGGTCTGCTAGGCTTTCTGGTAGAGCTGGGTTGGCAAGAGTAGTGCCGACAACCCATCTATT
>JALPQI010024747.1:0-11463 GCA_025490895.1 Thaumatotibia leucotreta
ACAAAATTGAACGAGAAAGCCACATAAATTTCCTAGAAATAAAAGCTGCCTTTTTAGGATTACAGTGCTTTGCTAAAAATTTACATGATTGTGAAATACTGTTAAGAGTTGATAATACCACTGCTGTGGCATACATCAATAAAATGGGGGGCATCCAGTTTCCTCATCTAAACCAAATTACTAGAAAATTATGGAATTGGTGCGAGGACAGGAACATATTTATGGGTATTCGCTTCATATGTTAACACCAAAGATAACTTTGAGGCTGATGAGGAATCCCGAAAAATAAATATTGAATGGGCTCTTTCTGAAAAAGCATTCGAAAAAATTGTTAACAGTTATGGCCACCCAGAAATAGATTTATTTGCATCTAGGATTAATAATAAGTGCCCCAAATTCATTTCTTGGAAACCTGACCCTGAAGCTGTTACTGTAGATGCTTTTACGGTCAGTTGGAAAAACATATTTTTTTATGCGTTTCCCCCCTTTTCTTTACTGCTGAAATGTTTACAAAAAATAAAGAGCGAAAAGGCTGAAGGTATTCTCGTATTCCCATACTGGCCCTCCCAAGCGTGGTTTCCTCTTCTACAATCACTATTAATTAAAGAACCCTTAATATTCAAGCCTAACAAAAAATTATTGTCATCTCCTTTCAGAGACATCCATCCTTTACATCACCAACTTACCCTGGCTGCCGGGCTGCTCTCAGCGAGGCATATGATAGAAGAGGAACACCAAGAGCAGCAATTCAGATAATGCTTAACTCTCTTTCAAATAATACTCTTAAACAATATGATAGTTCTTTAAAACAATGGTGGTTATTTTGTGTAAAACAAAACATTGATGCATTTCAGGCTTCGGTCCCATATATCCTAAAATTTTTATCCGAACGTTTTGAAGCAGGAGCCTCTTATGGTACAATCAATAGTACTAGATCAGCTCTATCTCTGCTCATTGGGCCTAGAATAGGAACAGATGATAGGATCAAAAGGTTCCTTAAGGGTGTATTCCGAATAAAACCACCAAAGCCTAAATATCACATTACATGGGATCCCAGTATTGTCTTAAACTACTTAAAAGGGCTGTACCCCAATGAAGCCCTATGTCTAGAGCAGCTGACAAATAAGGTTGCAATGTTGCTTGCCCTGACTTCAGGACATAGAGTTCAGACTTTATCATTAATTAAGATTAAGAATATTAAATTTATGGATGAAGGTATGCAAATATTTATACCAGACATAATAAAAACCTCAAACAAAAATAGTAAACAGCCATTATTATGTTTAAAAACATTTAACAGTAAAATTGAAATCTGTCCTGTAACTACTTTAAATTCTTATATCAAAAGAACACAATCCTTAAGAAACACAGATAACCTCTTCATTACATATAAAAAGCCTCATCATGCAGCTTCAACACAGACTATAAGTCGGTGGATCAAAAATGTGCTTAAGGAAGCGGGTATAGACATTACCATCTTTACAGCCCACAGTACTAGACATGCCAGCACATCAGCCGCAAACAGATCTGGTGTATCTATAGACCTCATCCAAAAAACAGCTGGATGGTCACAAAACTCCCTTTGCTTTGCTAAGCATTATAACAGGCCAGTTTCGCAGGATCTCTCAAACTTTAGTAATGCCATATGTAATTTAGCTTCTGACTAAGTTTGTGTAATTATTAATTACTATGTTATATGTATATTGTTATTGATCTGATTAGTGATCATAATAATTTATGATGCTCAATTCGCAAGTTTGTTTTAATAAAAAACTTTTGATTACTTCTAAATATTGTATGATTATGCACTCGCAACCCTAAATCTTTAAACATCTACAATAGTTAAATTAACAGGGAGAGAGATAAATGTTATTATAAGATTAAACGAACTTACCTTAAGTGAAGTTCTATCTTAATAACATGATTCTCTCTCCCTGTTAAGAGACCCATCCCTTCCCTTATATATATGCTAATATATTTTTACCCCAAAATTACAGGGTTGCTCTTATAATCATCACAACTAACTTCAAACGAAATGACAAGCTAGACCGGATACCACAGACTGCATATGTAGGATTGTTTGAGCTATTTTTTTTAAAGCTTTGAAAATTGTGATAAATGTTGGATACAATAAGGTTTTGTCGGAGATATGAGTTACTAAATCTAGAAAACGATAAGCAATGTTTTGCTTGGAGTGGTCTTTGCTTGGTCCATGCAGGTTTGCAGGTAGATGATACCAACCTATGAACAGGTGGCTGGTGACCTGACAGTATAAAAGGTCACTACTGCAGTGTTCATCAATTCATTCCCGTGTTAGACATAGAACGATTCACTCTTGTCTTGTTATGTGAAGGGTTTACATTCTTACGAAGGAAGTTATTTCTATGGGGTATGCATCCTATGCATGGACGCAAGCTTAGAACTCTCCATTCGTTTTCTACTACTGCGTAGATGCGTAGATACAAGATTCTGAGTAACGAGTAACAAGTAGCTAGGAGGCAGATAACTAAAATCCTAGGCCTCTTAGCTCGGCTGTCATTAGAGTTCCCGATATCAGAAGTGGGATGAAGACTCAAGGCTCACGTAACAGTGAGTACTGGTATTGCATCACATGTAAACGGTAAGGTTTAAAATCGACAACAGTTGGTAAGGTAATGATTGTTCACTATGTTTGCAGTTAAGTTTGATTTGAGTCGTGATTTAGAACACTGATTTGTTCTTTTTTTTGTGATTACTGTTGTAAGAAAACGTGTGGGTAGGTATCCTACCCTATTGAAAAAAAAAAGAAATAAAAACAGTAATTCTAGTGATTTCAAAGTATATCATGACCCATACTTATTACTTACTTAGTTGTGAAATACTAGCAGTACCAAAATATGGGCAGGTAGCCCTTTGTTTTGTTTTGTTTTCGAGTCTACCAAAAATTAATTTGTCATAGTGATAAACATTTTCAATCCATGCCTTGTGTTAAAAGTTTTCTATGCGTGTGAAATTACCGTTACAGATGTTCAACTTCAAGATCAACAAGCTCACTGTCATAGTAGTCTACAGTTTCATCCATGATGAATATGCTGTGACGATGAAACGAGCGCAATTTCTTGCGATACCTATGTCCAAGAAATTAAGAATTGAAGACGCCAACTCTATGGTTATTTTGGAGCAACGGAAATTAAAGGACAGGTTTCTTTCCAATTGTTTTAATGAAAAATTAGAAGCAGTAGTTTAAAGAACTAACGGTTGACATTTCTGTTTGTAACGTTAAGTTTTTGTGTTTTTAATACGTTTTATTATTTGCGAGATTAATTTGATTATAGTAAAGTGAAGCACAATCTTATTTTGATGTCGAGTATAAGATGAGGTCAGTGTCTAACCTCAAACTTTAGGTACTTAGTGTTATGATTAGGTCTAGCATTCCAATTATCTCAACATCTGTTCAAAACTGCTTATTGCTAGTCTACTTGAAAAAAAAAAGGAAATCAGTCGGCTTTGACTTTACTTTGTTTTTGTGATAAAAATGATATCGTACAATTTGATGATTACAGTTCAACATGGTGAGTCAGAACGAGCTGCCGGCCTGCAAGTTGTTGATGTCATGCCCGGTGGCGTAGCAGGTGTCGCTACTGCCTACCGTGAACAGGTGGTGCAGCACGTGGTGTGGACACGTTGTTAATCCGCTGAGCAGTTCACATTTTTGTTGGGCTATTTGAGGTCTGAGCTAATTGGTGAAACTAATGTTGTTGTAGCCATCGAGGGTTTATGCCCGTTCGATTCTATAGAGTTGAAAAAAAAATTGGAGGAAGAAATGCAAAATTGAAACTAAATTAGACATCAATGTTACAGTTACGCAAGTTTAAAATAAACAAGTTTTATTAAACGCATTGAGATCGGTTATAATAATTTCTGAAGGGTGATGATGATGGTCATGATGGTGGTTATGATGATGGTCATGATGGTGGTCATGATAAAGGTCATGATGAAGGTCATGGTGAAGGTCATGATGAAGGTCATGATGAAGGTCATGATGAAGGTCATGGTGAAGGTCATGGTGAAGGTCATGGTGAAGGTCATGATGATGATCATGATGACTGTCATGATGATGGTGATGATAATAATTTCTTATTATTTGGGCTGTCAATAGTTTCAGTTTGACTTCTTTAGTTCAATTAAAATTGTAAGTTTTATTGAAATTAATCAATTAGTTTGCAATCGTGGAATGAAACTTTTTACATTTTTGTTGGGTTCAGTTTTCTCAGACTACATACACCATTTATCATTCGTAGTCGTAGGTGTAAAATCGGATCTATTTTTCCGTCTCAGTGCGGCCACGATTGTGAGTGGCGTTCGTTTGGTTTAATGGTGTATGTGGTCAAGGCGTTTAGATTGTGCGACAGCCATGTAGGTGGTTGTTAAGACTCAGTTGCTGGGTGTAGCATCTGGAGTATTGTAACTGCTGTGAGTACTGCAACCCATTTGTTGGTTTGTTGAAGTGTTTCATTTGACTATTGTAGAACTGTGTCGGTTACTGGCTAGTAAAGTAGTAAGTACATAGTTAGACTGACTATTCTATTTCGAATGTTAATGAAGTTGATTTTAATTCCCTGGGTTGATTAAACGAGTACCTTAAGAAAATATGATTCTGAATTGCGGCATTAAAATCATCTATTAACTACTTTAAATGCGGAAAGGGTAATTTTTAAATTTAATGAGTTCTAATCATCAGTCATGTGAGCTTTCAATGGACCGAGAGCAAGTCCGAGGGATTGAGCGTGATCGAATAATCGCATCGGAAGTTCCGGAGCATGTAAAAGGTGCACGTGGACTGTTTTTTATGTGCAGTATACTCTTTGCGAGGAGTAGCACTTACGCGGCTGAGATGGTTCTAACTTCTGATAGGTTATTGGATCCTAACAATCCGATGGACAAAAATGAAAACTGGTGGTTATGGTGTAACCTGGTTGAGTAATTTACGTTTTTGTTTGAGTCGAGAGGTTGACTCATTTGAATCATTCATTAATTGAGATCATTTTGACTTATCATTTTGGTAATGCCACAAAAAAAAAAAGTTATTGTTGTTAAACGGGATGAAGTGACTATGTCACAATGTGAGTTTACGATGGACATAAACGTGACTTGGGTTCCTTAATTTTGATTTTACTGGTAACTAAAACTGAGCTGGTGGCACTATCAAAATTGTCTAATAAATTGAAGTTCATGATGGTTGAATACAGATAACATTTTGTTGTTAATTAAAATGCTAGAAAGGCAAGTACCAATTGAAGTAGATGAAGATTGTTGTGGTATGAAGGATGAGGTTCTCAGTTCGGTTGGTCGACCGTACCAGAGGCTTGATCGTAGCCGTAGCCCGTTAGAAGTCGGTGTCTACCTTTGAGTAGTCCGTGGGTACGCGGTGCGCGATAAGCTCTGGCGGAGGTCGGGTCTTGTAGAGACCGTAGAGTCATAGGGTTGACTCGGCGATCCCTTGGGGATGCGCGTAGTGTGGTTATGTGATAACCAATAGGCCACGAATGAGAGACCTGCTTCCGAAAGTTTGCCGTCATGTGTTTTATGTAAAAGGTGGCTATGAAAGCCAGGTGGTACTTGTCTGGTCTTGCATTGAAATTGGTGGTAATGAATTGACTTTAAGTGATCCTAAATTCAGTTGCAAAGAATAAAATTATTTTCCTTGAGTTGAGTTGATTTTACGTAGACAGATAATTTGGTCAGGAGTAACCGAGTGGTGACAAAGATTACTGATGTACGCGTTTGTTTCAGATACAAGCGAGGACGCTTGTCTTGTCAGTATGGCCGTGTCGGAGATATGAGTTACTAAATCTAGAAAACGATAAGCAATGTTTTGCTTGGAGTGGTCTTTGCTTGGTCCATGCAGGTTTGCAGGTAGATGATACCAACCTATGAACAGGTGGCTGGTGACCTGACAGTATAAAAGGTCACTACTGCAGTGTTCATCAATTCATTCCCGTGTTAGACATAGAACGATTCACTCTTGTCTTGTTATGTGAAGGGTTTACATTCTTACGAAGGAAGTTATTTCTATGGGGTATGCATCCTATGCATGGACGCAAGCTTAGAACTCTCCATTCGTTTTCTACTACTGCGTAGATGCGTAGATACAAGATTCTGAGTAACGAGTAACAAGTAGCTAGGAGGCAGATAACTAAAATCCTAGGCCTCTTAGCTCGGCTGTCATTAGAGTTCCCGATAGGTTTATACAATAGTTAAATTAACAGGGAGAGAGAATCATGTTATTAAGATAGAACTTCACTTAAGGTAAGTTCGTTTAATCTTATAATAACTTATCTCTAGCGTTGAAAATATCAGAAAAAAACAATTGTTGAAAATTTAGTTTATTTCGGGTTTTAACAATAATCAATATCACTATCACTGTCACTGTCACTCCTCTATTTCAATTGACTTATCTTGGTGACATCGCATTGCTTACAGTTTTATGTTTCTTTTAAGTTCCTTTTAAATAAGTTATACTAACCAATAGTTTCTTTAGGTACATTTTTACAGTTGAAAATGAAAGTGGAAAATATCATTGAATTTTTCGATAAAATCCGAAAAAAACGAGCTGTTTGCAAAGAAACGGTATTTAATCCTGAAATTTACAACGCTACCTTATCTCGGCCATTTTTTTTCAAAGTTGCAAAGTCACCCACTTTGGATTTGGAATTTTTAATATGATTTCCACTCAGAATTGCGAGGTCTTTCGATCCTGGTAGGAGACCCATTTTGTCCCAAGTTTTTTTTATGCCCTTACCATTTTTTCATACATTTTGTATGGCGGTAACGGAATTTAAAGTTCAAAATAAGTATGTAAATTTTGGAACAAAAATTTTCTCCTATAAGGATCGAAAGAGCTCACGATTCTGAGTGGAAAATCATTTAAAGTTGTTTTAGTGGGGGATAAATTTAAAAAAAATCAAAAAAAGAGTTAAAGTTTAAAAAAAAGTCTAGTTATATGGTTCAAGGCTGTCAAGGTATTTAAACCTTGGCAACCTGCTTGGGTTGTAAAAAATACAAAAAGTGGTTCAAAAACCAAAATATCCAGTGTCTTAGAAGTTCTCGAATTAAGAGTTTGCACTATTACCCATAAAGTTAGCTGTCCCGACAATTTAATAACTGACGTAAGACCGCTCTCAAAATTGCCGACGACTGAAACAGCCGTCTGAATCCTCTGGTCCTCAGAATTTGATGGTCCCACGGGAAATCCGATAGAGAGACGAGCTAAGGGGTAATGTATTATGGAACTGAGTTGAGGAGTGTCTGTAGACACTCCTGTATGTACCAGGACGAATAGCAAACCTTTTAACAGTGATGACCGAGTCGAGTTATTGCAACAATGTCGTTTTCGTTAGTTTATATTACACAGATAGATTAAATCTAACTAATCTACTTAACCTAACCTATATCTAAGATAGGCCTTTGTGGCATTGTACCGAGGATGCTGGCGGCATTTCCTCGCTATATCGCAATACTGATGCGTTGTGCGAGGAAGTCGCCAGCTCTTCGGTCTTTAGTGACATCAACCAGACGTTTCGCGATTTTAGCAAACAATTTGCGTGCGCTGGGGCCCCAAGAAACTAAAGTTTCTACGCCAAACGGTACAAAATCGTACTCTTTGCCGAGGTCCTTATATTTATTACGTTTTAAAAATACGGCATTTTCAGCCGCAGCGGCTACTTTAAACGTAGTTCGTTGAAGATGGGACGGTGCCAGGGTGTCTACGCAAGTAGCATCCCATACCTACATCCATCCCAAGAATTACACAGATACAAAGATTGATAAATTTTATTAAATTTTCACAATATATAGCCTAGTGACGGATGGACAGACAGAAAGTGGTCCCTTAGTAATAGGACCCCGTTTTACCCTTACGGTAAAATCAGAAAACTGCTATGACAAATTTAATGAACCATATACCTGTAGTTTTTTCTTAGTAAATATTTTAGCTATATATTTAATATTCAAAAGAGCTAGTTCACGTTTTACTTTTATCATGAAACGCAAAACGCACGTAGCACTATCACAGTGCTTACTTCACATACTTTTATTAAGCCACGCCGTATTACCATAAAACTAGATGAAATGTAAATGTTTTATTACACTAAAAACATTCTGCACTCTGCCGGCAAAAATAAACCAAAGTTATCTCTATGAAATGAGCTGAAAAGCTAATTTCAGCGAGCTTATATTTTTAGCCGAGCATAGTGACCTATTTCGCTTTAGGTGTTAGTGCTTAGAGGAGAGTGGGCATTAAAACGTACCTACTCCTATAAGCGCAGTTTTCTCGAGTCTAGGATTATAGGAAATCTACCTTGCTGGTGTGCTTCATATAATAAAGTTAGCTAGCATTTTTTTAATTGACTTTTTTTACACACTCCGGCAATGAAAACGGGTCTGGTGTTTTTATTTCATAGAAAATAATGCAAACATGGAGATTACAAATATTTTTTTAAAATATGTACCTATAGTGTAGGTAAAATTAATTTTTAAATCAGGTTGTACTGGAATTTCCCTAAATGTGTAAATAATCCCAAAAAAAACTTTCAAATTGTCATTAGGTCGGTTTGTATAGACAAAAATGTAGACCGATACGAGTTTTTTAATCATGAGCTGCTATTTTTATGTCTACGGAGTCAACTGACGATAAAATTCCGTGTTTTTCGGATCGGGTGAAAACTTCGGGGAAATTCCAATACAATTAGATGTTAAAAACGGTTCCACTTGTATTATAAATATTTATTTTAAATAATTCAGCATGTTTCCAGTATTTTCTATGAAAAAAGCCACCTGACCCGTATTCATTGACCGCGAGTGTATACACGTGTTAAGCCTTTCCTGTATAAAAGGGTCTAAATTGTTTTCGTTGTCTTGTTTCACACCACTTTGTCACGCTTTTAGTTGCCGTTTCGACTCAGTATATAAAAAAAAACCGGCCAAGTGCGAGTAGGACTCGCGCGCAAAGGGTTCCGTACCATTATCAATTTATTATTAAAAAAATACAGTTAAATCAACCTACTTCAAAAACTATAGGAGGTAATTTAATCAAACCAAAAATCGTTGATAAAGTTTATTAATGTGCATAACATATATTTTTTTTAGAATTTTATATCGCGTAGTTTAAAAAATAAAGGGGGGGGGACACATTTTTTATACTTTGAGAGCTGATATCTCGAAAACGATTTGCTTAAATAAAATTGAAATATATAAACCTTCATATCATTTTCAAAGACCTTTCTATTAATACCCCACACGCTTATATACAACTAAAAAATTTTTCTTATCCCCCAGTTACATGTATGGAGGGCCCCCACCCCAATGGTTTTTTTTACAATTTCGTATCATAATCCTGTAGCGGTTCATACAACACATACCCTTACCAAATTTCGTTAATGTAGTATTTATAGTTTCCGAGTAAATTGGCTGTGACAGACGGACAGACGGACAGACGGACATGACGAATCTATAAGGGTTCCGTTTTTGCCATTTTGGCTACAGAACCCTAAAAACCGGTGCACTTGTATTTCTCTTTCACGCTAGATTTTAATCCATACATCAGAAATTGAATACAAAATATCATCTCATACAAAACACACCACTGCGTCACGTATTTAGTGACACAAAATAAGATAACGATAAGAATTTTGACCCAAAAAACGTTATATTCTTAGAATTCGGATCGGAGTATCAGCATGGTATGAAGTAGTTTTCTCAAGTTACCTATACTTTTGTCATACTTTTAATTAAATGAACTGCCTACAACAACTGCACTAGAAATATAAGTTTTTTAAATATAATCTTAGTAAAGTTCACTGACTGTCTGTTCTTTAATTTCATGTATTAATAATTTTAGCGCATTTCAAATTTCGTGTCCATTTGCTCCCAGACAAATTCTATTAAACTGATATTAACATTTCATTAAGATAGAGTTCATCTGATGAACTTCATCATCATCATTTTCTTGGTCTATGTCATAATATTATTATAATAGGTAACTAATTGTAAGCAAGAATTGTGACGGTGAGCTTTCACCATAATGTAATTAAATATTATATTATCGATAGTAAATTAAGTATAACTGTTATTTTGTCCATGCGGTGTCCTTCTGAAGTGACGAGATACTTAGAGTTAAGTTGTTCATGTCAAATTTAATGATTAAACTTTTTTATTACAGGATCTCAATCTACACATAATAAATCCGCCGCAGGCTTCGTCAAGATGCTACAAAATCAGCAACAAGCTTCGTCATACTCACCAATGGCAATATCCGCAACAGGCTTCGTCATTACAACACAAAAAAAGGAAATGTTAATTGCAATCCCCGATCCGTCCCGCACCCGGTCCAAAAGTCCAAATTTAACTATGTACAATTATACTTGTTGTTGAAGGTAAAAATAAATAAAATAAAATAATATAATTTTTATGAAGATGGATAGCTAAATCTATTAGTCGAGGAAAACTCGACGAAAAGCTAAAACGAAAGTTTTTAATAAGTAGTTAGCCTCCGTAGCCTAGTTGGTAGTGACCCTGCCTACGAAGCTGGAGGTTCCGGGTTCGAATCCCGGCGAGGGCATTCCTTGTGTATTTATTTATCACAAATGTTTGTTCCTTGGTCATGGATGTCTATGTATTTAAGTATCTATATGTATCTATCTATTATATATATCGTCGCCTGGTACCCACATCACAAGCCTTAATTGAGCTTACCGTGGGACTAGGTTGATTTGTGTAAGATGTCCCAAGATATTTATTTATTTAATAAGTACACGACTAGCTGTGCCATGATCGCTATTATTAACGCACGCTTACTTTCTATTCGGCTCGCTCGCACTAATACGCTAGTACGAGCAGGATGGATAGAAAAGAAGCACGCATTAATAGCATAGCGGTAGCTCATGGTAGGGCTACAGGTTTCACCGTGGCGTGGTTAAATGGATGGAGGGCATTTTTTTCAATCTATTAACTCTAATCCTTGTGCATGAAAAAAACAGGAAATTCTAATTCAACTACACAAAATCCGTCTCTGAAATCACACTCACTCACATCAAATTTTATTCAATAAAATACATTATGGAAAAAAATACAAATATCCTTAAAACGAACTTCCAGGAGAGTGCCAATTATAAGCTATTTCACTTTTAGGGACATCCAAATATAGTGAAATTAAAAAAATATATTAATTTTAGTCAGGTTTGTAACGACAATGACGCAATAAATTTCAATAATAACTCGGTTTTGGTGTAGGTCCATTTTATGAACTATAAGCGATGAGACATTCATCATCATCATTCATCATTTAGGGTATTAGCAAGCTGAAGTGGCAGTGGGCTGGCCATATTAGCCGTAGAACCGACAACCGTTGGGGTAAACGAATTCTTGAGTGGAGACCGCGTCTCGGCAAGCGTAGTGTAGGACGCCCTCAGGCAAAGTGGAGCGACG
>JALPQI010024749.1:0-13708 GCA_025490895.1 Thaumatotibia leucotreta
CAATTAACTTCAGTGCAATATATACTGAAGTTCATTGTAACAGCAATATGAATTCGGATGTTTCCGTGAAAAGCCGAAGAGAAAGGATTTTGCACTACATCTGTACCCTTTTATACAGAAATCAAACAAAAAGATTGAATTTTTTTTTTTTTTAGATTCTTTTTATTTAGATTTAGATTATTTTTTATTTGACAATCCTTCTTTGAAATAAAACTATGAAAACGGATAAACTCGGTTTATCCGTTTTCATAGTTTTATTTCATGAGTAATCCTCGCGGTAACCGAAGAAAATATTAATCCTTCTTTGTTTAAAAACCAAAGATTTTTTTATAGTTTTTGATAATCGATAAATGTGTACACTATGATGTAGTTCTAAGGGAGGAAGCGATGGAAAATAATCATCCGTCACACAAACCGAAATGGCAATATCCATAATTTTTTTTATCTATCGTTATAGTCGGTGGAAGCTAGAAAGCTTTCTAGTACTAAATATCGCTGAACATAGCCGAGGACGGATGGACGAAGGCACAGACAGATGCATGCAAAACGATAGGATTCCTAGTTGAACATGCTACTCCAAAAATCTTTTAGGAGTGGAGCTATAAGGGTATCACTTATCTAATCAATTAAAAAATATAACTATTACAAAACTGTAGGTTGAAAAAAAAACTTTTCATTTTAGTGCGGATATAATATAGGCACAGCACTAGTTGTTTAGATATTTGACAGTTACAAGATAGAGTTGATTTGAGAACCTCCGTTTTTGAAGTCGGTTAAAAACGTAACATGGTTTCTTTAAGCAGGCTGACAATTTTAGCGAAATTATTACAGAACATACAATCGGGACTTTTAAGCGCTATCCATGTTTCACCGTCACTTGTTTCCATGACTCTTTAATCAAGTTTCGCTGAACTTTTGCCATTTCCTTCGTCTATTTCGTAAGATAATGTTATATTTACTCTCATAACATAAATCGATAAATTTGTACAATTTGATGTAGTTCTTAGGGAGGAAGCGATGGAAAATAATCATCCTTCACACAAACCGAAATGGCAATATCCAAATAGTTATTTTCGATACAAGTGTGGAAAGTAGGCTTTTTCGCAACAAGTGTCGGTGAGTTTAAAAACACGAACGAAGTGAGTGTTTTTTTGCCGACACGAGTTGCGAAGACGCCTACATTTCTACGCGTATATCGAACAACATTTTACAATGCAGTATGTGAGGAAAAATAAGTCAGAAGTAATAGTGCCATTTTATTTCATCTTTGTTATTATTTTTGTTTGCGCTTCTTCACGAATTTCCGGAGGCGTCAACTGAATATCACTAATACCACTATTTACTTCCATTGTGGTGTAAAAACTCCATCAAAGATATACGAATGAGAACGAGAGAACGAAATACTTTTAACAAACAAATTTCTTCTTCTTCTTTTAATTAAATGGCAGTCTGGCCAAACTAGTTGGCGCAATTTTGCCAATGTCCAGTGAGTGAGGCTGCTCCTGTGAACATAGAAGGACGACACAAACATATACCTACGCCCACACAGAACTTGGAAGCACTACACGATTTGTTATAACTAAGTAAAACAAAGGTTAGTGTTTAGTTCAAATGCAGACAGCACAGGTGAAATAATCCGTTACACTATAAGAGTATTATAGCACAATATTATTTTTCCTCAGAAACCTAGCTAAAATCCGAAATATTTTTTTATTTTCGATTGAACAAAGTAGGGTAGAAGATTTAATAGGAAGCGGGAATTTTAGTTTTGTTAAGACAGAATACAAATTAAAACAAGGAGAATTGAGTGGACAGTTAAATAAAATATGATCTAATGTACCTACTTCCATATCACAATTGCACATGGGGGAATCTCTGCATTTGAAGCGATGTAAGAGTTCTGGCGAAGAATAGAAGCCTAAGCGAAGTCTAATAATGGTGCTGGTGTGCCTTTTTGAGAGGGACCGATTTTTGAAAAACCACGGTTTAGAGGGGATCGAAGGTTGTATGTAAGAGTACGAGCATTTTTTGGAGGATTTCCATCGTGAGGACCATTGTCTAAACAGAGTATTGGTCGGGATACAAGTCAAATCTGGGGGGGAAAATTTTAAAATGGGTATCATCTCCGCGCAGGACAGCGTCTTTTGCAGCCAGGTCCGCTAGTTCGTTACCAACGATGCCACAGTGGCTCGGGATCCACCCTAGTGATATGTCTAAGTTAGCTGAATGGCATGAGAAAATAGAATTTTTAATTTGGGCAATCAAAAAACTACGGGTACAATTCAAAAAAGGGACGGGAGGAAATAGCCTGAATGGCACTTAGGCAATCTGAGAAAATAACACTTTTGGGTAAATTTTGGGAAAGAATATAGTTGATTGCCATCCATATGGCCAAGCATTCCCCTGTATACACTGAACATTCAGGGGGGGAGTTTATATTTGAATGTAAGATTTAGGAAGGGACAAACCACCGCACAGCCGACACATCCCTGATCAGATAGTTTAGAGGCATCCGTATAGAATAAAAATGTAATTTGGGAATTTTTCTGATGTAAATTGAAGGAAATCCAAATTTGCATGACGCGAGGTTTTGTCTATGCCGCAATCTGAGATAATAACAGGGGAGTGAATAAGTGCTTCGAATGGGATCAAATATAAGGGGAGAGAGGAATATCTTTGGATAGGGGCTCTTAGAGCTGAAATTTTCTCTAGGCTGAGAACTAGGTTAGGTCTAGACTTTTTGCGCCAATAAGGTTTAGAGTTACATAAATTTTGCAACAATTTCAATTTGGGGATGAGGGGGTGCGTTTTTAAAGAAATTATGCGAGATAAGAATCGATCTGCTAGGAGTCTCCGTCTGAGATCAAGAGGGGGGTCCACACATTCCAACTGGATAGCCTTTGTTGGGGAGTTTTTCATGCACCCTAATACAATTCTAAGGGCCTTTAATTGTATTTTGTCAAGAATTTTTAGGGCATCTTTTCTGCAAGGTTCGAATATGAAGGTGCCGAAATCTAGATGGGATCTAATAAGGGCGTTGTATAATAGTTTTTGGGAGTAAGGATGAGCACCCCACCAAACCCCTGAGAGGGCTCTGAGTAAATTAATGTTTTTTTCACATTTTTTTGCTACATAATTTAGATGCTGAACTCCTTTAAGCTGGCGGTCAAAAATGACTCCTAAGAACTTCACCGAGTCTACTAGAGGGATTGATTCACCATCATATAGGAATAGACTTTGAGCTGGACGCTTGCTTCTGGAGAAGACAATTGCCGAACTTTTAACAGGAGAGAGAGAAAGACCATGAGATGTAAGCCAAGTTTGAAGAGAAGCAAGGGCTTTGTTAATTTTGTTTGTGGCCGTTTGTGGGGATTTATCATTGCAATAAATAACTAGATCATCGGCATACTGTAGAATCCTAGTGTGTAAGTTAACCGATTTGTCTAGATCCATTGTATATAAGTTATATAGGAGAGGACTGAGAACCGAACCCTGGGGTAGACCCTTCCATAGACATCTCTTACCTATGATATTACCCTGCCATCTCAGCATAATTGTCCTTTCCAAGAGGAGGTTGGTAACAAAGCAAGCCACCTTTGAAGGAATTCCTATTTGCAACAACTTATTTTTAAGGACCGAGAGTATTACATTGTCATAAGCAGAGGAAATATCTAAGAATACAGCTGCAACACATTCCTCTCTGGAGAAAGCAAGTCTTAAGTCTGTTGACAGAATAGCGTGGCTATCGGAAACACCTTTACCCTTTCGGAAGCCAAATTGAAATCGAGATAGTAAGTTATTTTTTTCAATATACCAATCTAGTCGATTTTTCAGAAGGTGCTCAGTTATTTTACATAAAGTAGATGAGAGAGCAATGGGGCGATATGAAGACGCAAGATCTGCATTTTTGCCTGGTTTCAGAATGGGGATTACGTACTGTTCCTTCCAGGAGTTTGGCACAATGCCATTGTCGAAAAAGCAATTAATTAGGGATAAGAAACAAGAAACTGCCTCAGGACCGGCTTTGGAAATAAAAGAGTATACGGCACCATCAGGGCCTGGTGAGGAATCAACTAGACATTCTAGTACACATTGAAGTTCAGACAAAAAGAAGGGATTTGAAAGGAATTTATCTGGGGTATGGGGGAAAGAAGGGTCAGGAGAAGGGATTTCAGAAAGAGTTGGTGCATAAGGGGGAGCCAGTTTGTCAAGAAAGTCGTCAAGCCAAAGAGGGTTATTAGAAAATGATGAAATAGGCGCGGCTGAGGCAGAGGAGCCCGCACGACGGAAAGCCCTAATTTTGTTCCAGACCAAGGTGGGATGAGTGGAGGGAGATACAGACTCACAAAAGTTATTCCATCCATTTCTTTTTTTTTTTATAAGTACTTTCTTGCATTTAGCTTGTATTTGTTTATATAAAATAAAATTTTCATTAGTCATATTACTGCAATATTTTTTTTCAGCAATTTTGCGTTCTTTGACTACAGAGGTGCAATCTGAGTCCCACCAAGGGAGGGAGGGCAGTCGGTTTTTAGCTCCACATTTTTTCAAAGGGATAGATTCCTCAGCTGAAGCCAGAACATAATTTTGGAAAAGGGAATAGACCTCGAGACAATTTGAAGACGATACGACAGGGAGATTGACAATTTTATTACTTATTGAGGAAGAAAACAGCGACCAGTCAGCTTTTAAAAGGTTAAATTTTTGAAGAGGAGAGCTAAGAGATGGCAGGGGGCAATCGGTAGAGAGAGAGATGGTGATAGGAAGATGATCACTTCCATAGGCCAATTGGGAGACATCCCAAATCGATACAGGAGCTAAGGCTGGAGAGCAAAAGGACAGGTCCACCGGCGACGGGTTCTGGGTCGGTGAGACTCGGCGAGTTGAGCGACCGTCGTTTAAGACGCAGAGATTGTTTTGGTCTAGAAGTTCGACTATTTTACGACCCGAGGGGTCAGTGGAGAGGGAACCCCACAGGGGGCTATGGGAGTTGAAGTCACCTAAAACAAGAATAGGGGGAGGAATATTAGAAAGCAGAGACCAGAAAGACGAAATTAACCTAGGGGACGGGTGGGGGATATACACTGAGAGGACGGAGACATTTCCGACCCGAGCGGACGTCACAAACATCTGAGGATTATTTGGGAGGCAAATTTGTTGGAAATCTAGACCATTTTTAACAAGAAGGGAGCACCCTGCAGATCCTTTAGGACAGTCCTGTCTGAGGCAGGTATAACCCTGTAAGCGAAATGGAGTGGATGGCTTTAGCCAGGTTTCAGAAAGAGCAATGACAGAAGGCTTATAATGATTGCATAGATGAAGTAAATCCGATTTATTCTTGTTAACACTTCTGATATTCCATTGTAGAATTGTAATGGCCATGTTACCCTTTAGGTAGAAGAGAGGAGAGAACTTTCAAGTAATCAGCAACGTTGGACGGTAATAGATTATTTTTCAACAAAAAGTCTACAGCTAGAGATACAAATGAAGAGATTATATGCACAATATTTGTTTCAGTGCTGAGGGGCCTCGATGGAGGTGGCTCTTGAGGTTGGGGGCCTGGATTTTGGTTTTCGCCAGACAGACAAACTCCATTGCCCGGAAGGGGCATGTTAAAACCGGAAATAATATCATTATGTGCCCTATGGTCATAACTGGGGGACAGAGGAGCGTGAGGCTTCCTCAGAGAAACTGTCGTTTTTTTATAGGAGATAGGAACCTGGGTGGTAGAGGGGGCCTGGACAGCAGTACTATAAAGTGGTTTAGATTTAGGGAGCCTTTTCTCAGCTTCAGAGTAGGATATACCTTCCTCTACCATCATGATTTTTATGTTTTTTTGCCTGTTAAACTCTATACAATTTTTGTCAGTTGCCAAGTGTCGACCTAGGCAGTGGAGGCACGAAACATTTCCTTCTTCAACATTACATTCAGTTGCCTCATGTGGCTGGGCACATTTGGCACATCGAGGACGAGAGCGGCAGTGGGCCTTGACGTGGCCAAAGCGAAGACATTTGAAACACTGAATCGTGGGGAGGTTATACGGTTCCACCTCCAGTGAACAATGAAATAGAAATACTCTTGTAGGGAGGGCCTGACCATCGAAGGTAACCACTACTTTTTCAGAAGGCATCCATTGGATTGCACCATCATTAGGGTCCTTAGTTTTGTAATTGATGCGGCGAGCCTTTACGGCTTTGCCGAAACCTTGAGGTGAAACTAGAAGGGGTGGGAGCTCCTCATTTGTGAAGTCCTTAGGAATGAATTTAACAACTCCTGTGCGTGTGATATGGAAAGTTGGGATAAACGCTTTATAACCCTCAGCTAATTGTGCATTTAAAAAGGAATTGGCACTGTCAACAGTGAGAAATTCAACAGACATCTTGTTACGTCCAGCTTTCTTAACGCCACCTTCTTTGATACCCTTCACACCGCTAAGATAAAGTAGTTGGCCGAACTTTACTTGATTAAGATAGGTTTCTGAGGAATCCTTAGTTACATGAACTACATATGGACCTATGTCTGACATCAGGTATTTGTTTCTGTGGGGGACAGAAGGGGATTTCACAGAACTGGTAGAAGTCATGGGGGGGTTATGCATATCGTCCATAGGGGACAGGGGATTTTGAGATGGTCCGGGCGAACCTCCCGCGGTTTCCTGCTCTGGAGTGCTTTGAAATTGAGAGAGAGGGAACTGCGATTCCTGAACATAGGTGTCTGCGTTGTTGTCGTTCGAGTCCTCGTTCGGTATAACTAACTGTTTAGGACAGGGAGCTTCATCATCCGATTTTGAATCATTGCGGTCTCTTTTGAGAGGAGTTGATACTATCTCCATGTGAACGGCAGGGGACGGCGGATTCGTAAAAACTAAAGGGTCGTCCGGGGGTCTCCCGGGGTCAAAAGGGTTAGACGATGCCATGTCGTCACGGTTAAGGTGGCAAGTACTTCACATAGAAGTATTTGCCACCTTCCCCTCGTAATTCTGCTTACCTGATGTTAGATATGGGTTGCACACACAATAGCGACAAATACAGCACCAACACAACACTAACTACCACGTAATTATATTTTTATACGGGAAGAACGCTTTCCGACAATGTGCACTTTCCGGGGTTCCACAAACAAATTTATGTGGTGAAAAGAAACTGAAACTACCAATAAACAAACTAGCCAATCCGGGCCCAATACCGTCGTTTACTCGGTGACTCGGTCCGAGTTGAACATTTGGGCTACGTGTGTCACAAAAATAAATTGTGTAGCACTTAAGAAAACAAAAACTTTATTTATTTGTCACAGAAATCAACATTTTATTATAGTAATTTCACTTTTGAGTGCTGTTTTTTATGTCTATGAAAATTGTAATTAATAAAATGTTTGTCAATGGACTTAAAAGGTTTAATTCGGTACGATACGGACCTTTCACTATGAAAAAGGTAGACGAATAGGAACGACCAATGAGAGCGCGTTTCTCACCGTTTGAAAATGGGTCCGAGTTGGAGTGGAGCAGCATTAAAATATAAAGGTGTTGTTGATTTGAAAAAAATAAAGAAAAGCAAATATCTTAGTTTTTCTTTAAATTAAAATGATTTTTTTTATATTTACACTTTTAATGTATTCTCTGTAAACATTTATATTTTAAAATAAAGTCAAAGATGTAAGTTCGATTGTTGTCATTTAAACAATACCTTGGTTTGGACACTTTGGACAATACAACATTTTTGGATTATTCACCAATTAAAAAGCTATTTTCCCGCACGTGTGCGGAAAAGAGCCACTTTCTATGCATAAGTATAGCCTTGAAAAGAGCAGTTTCCGACATAATGCATTGTAAAAATTTCTTACAATGCAAGCTAGAAAACTTTCTAGTACTAAATATCGCTGAACATAGTTAGCCGAGGACGGATGGACAAAGGCACAGACAGATGCACGCGAAAGCATAGGATTCCTAGTTGAACATGCTACGCTAAAAATATTTTAAAAGTATAGTAAATACATGAATATCACTAAACTAATCAAATAAAAAAATATACCTAACACAAAACTGTGGGTTGAAAAAAATACTTTTCATTTTAGTGCGGATATAATATAGGCACAGCACTAGTTGTTTTGATATATGCGATAAAAAATATACAGTCGATTTGAGAACCTCCGTTATTGAAGTTAAAAACGTAGCATTGTTTTTTTAAACAGGCTGGCAATTTTAGTGAAATTATTACAGAAAATACAATCGGGAGTTTTAAGCGCTATCCATGTTTCACCGTCACTTGTTTGCATGACTCTTTAATCAAGTTTCGCTGAACTTTTGCCATTTCCTTCTTCTACTTCATAAGATAATATTATATTTACTCTCATAACCTGAATTGGCGAGATTAGCGGGAAATCCAATACAGAGCATGAGAGGAATCATAATGTCGGAGTTGATAAAAGTACTTCTTGTTGTCGACTCGAATTTATTAATATTTTATTGACGCAGTTCCGTAAAACCACGAGAATGGAAGACAATCCTTAGAGCGGTTTCGTATTATCAAACCGCGATTAGAATGTGATTCGAAAGTACTTACTGTTGACACAACAGTGTATAAGTCAATCTAGGATATATTCACAGTTATATTCATATATTCATGGTTTAAGTGCAGATACTTACAGACTACTTACTACTAGATTAATTAATCACTCACTACATCTATAAACAACTCTTTTTTTGGTAAATATTGTGTAACTTGTTGTGTCAACAGTACTTTCGAATCCCTTTCTTATTCCGGTTTGATAATACTATGTATGATCCCAACCAGTGAAAGTACAGGTTGCTCATGAGTAACCCGACAGACTTTACCAATTATTTTTTGATGTCGAAATATGTAATTAAATGTTATACATGACATATGTCATTTTCAAACAAAACAATTTTTTTTACCATATTTCATACTTACGCATGAAAAACGTTCACACTTCTTTACCTACTTATAAGAGTGGTTTCGGGTGTTTTTATGTGATTTTTTTGTACGCGTTTTTATTGTTCATTACCATGACCACTTTATTTTCCGTTTTATAAAAGCAAACGAGACTATTATGCCAGAATAGCAGACAAACATGCGTCATGTCATGATATGTCGTCATACACAGCTTCTACCTCTTCGTCGGAGTGTGAAGAAGTCGGCGCGTAGACCTGTATGACCTTCAACGAGTACCGCTTGGATACTCTGAGTATAAGGTACGCCACCCTAGTCGACACACTCTCGATCTTCACCACGTTGCTCACGAGGGACTTGTGGACGAGGAACCCGACACCTCCTTGGGACTGTTGGTCGCCCTCCCGGAAATAGAGCAGGTTACCGGACTTGAGGGTTATCGTGTCCTCACCCTCTCTTCGGACTTCCGATAGCCCAATAACGTCCCATCGTAACCTGCTCCGGTCCTCCTCGAGCTCAGCCAATCTCTCGTCTGTCCGCAGTGTGCGCGTGTTTAGTGTTGCCAGGGCCAAAGGTTGTCGGTGGTGGTAGCCGGATCTTTGCCGGAGATTCTTCGCACCCCTGACTCCGCTAGTGCCCTGACCGCTACCAAAGCCAAAGCACTGGGAGTCGCCGGAACCTCGGGGCCATTTTTTGGTTGTACTCGTCATATTTTAGGGGGGGGGGATTTTGCCATAATCGCCACGCTTGGCAGGCAGGTTGGCGATCGCAGTTTTGTACACCGCATTACAAGGATGCTGCTGCCCATCCACCGGTGGTTTTGGACGTAGTTTAACGAGATACCCGGGTCGATGAGCCGGGAGCCGGGAGCGAGAAATGTTATACATGACATAATATGTCATTTTCGAACAAAACATTTTTTTTAATGATATTTCATACTTACGTATGAAAAACGTTCAGACTTCTTTACTTACCTATAAGAGTGGTTTCGTACTACGTCCGATCCGAACCCGTAAAAATATGGTCCATTCGTAGTAGCCTTAGAAATATTTCTATGGCAATTTACGCAATAAATCCGGCAAATAATCGCTGACGGAGATCGGATCTAGTGCGTGAATTGCCATAGAAATAGTTCTACGGCTACTACGGACTATACAGGGTGGATAATGAGTAACCCGACAAAATTGAAGGATGTATTCCTGACCACATTTTGGGACAATAATTTCGACCAATCCTTAAGTCATAGAAAAATCACGGAAGAAATATTATTAGGACAGTTTTTACCTATTCAAGATTGAAAGAGCTCATGATTCTTACTAGAGTAGGTACATATTATAAACATCCAAATAAAAACTTCAGGTTCAAGGGCCCCAGCGCACGCAAATTGTTTGCTGAGATCGCGAAACGTCTGCTTGACGTAACTAAAGACCGAAGAGCTGGCGACTTCCTCGCACAACGCATCAGTATTGAAACAGCGAGGAAATCCCGCCAGCATCCTCGGTACAATGCCACAAGGGCCAATCTTAGATATAGGCTAGGTTAAGTAGATTAGTTAGATTTAATCTACGTACATAATTTTTTTTTTTAAATAAAAATAAATTAAGAAACTGAAAAATAGATCATTCAGTACTGAATTGCTAATTGAGATAGAAAGATAAATTGTGCCGTATTCGTGAAAACACGAGAGGAAAATATTATTCCGTACATTTATCTTATTTGTAATTGTTTATTGAATGTTGTTGCAAGCAAAATAAGATCATACTGATATCCATTTGTGTTAGCTTTTCATGGTAAGTAGGTGTACCTATTCAAGTTATAGACCTATGAATATTTATTTACGCGTTTATCGCGATGTAAATTTTGCGGTCCGAAGAGAAAATGTATTTTTAACGACGACATTACTGTCTCGACTTGATTCGATAAATTGAGAAGGATTTTTATATTGTCTGATAATTTAAATTTGTTAATAAGTATATTTTAATTTGAGCATTTTAAGTTTTAGTTAAATCTTGCCAATTTACTCGTCCAAAAGAATATTAAGGCCATCCCAGTAGCAGTCGCGATATTTTCTTTATTAAACATTAATCTAAATGAGTGAGTTTTTTTTTTCAATATATAATCCTTACAGCGAAAAACTTGCCCCCTTATTCATAAACGTCCCATAACTTAATAAGCCGCTAAGTATTATTTGTCCCATTCGGTCTAATAGGCATATTGATAAGACCGAAGGGGATAAACAATACTTAGCGGCTTGCTAAGTTACGAAACTTTTATGAATAAGGTGTCTAAGCTGTAAAAAAGAATGCTATGTTTTATTATAAAAAAATGTTTCACATAAAATAAATATTTTTGAAGTTACAGTCAGGCGAACTTGTATGACTGTACATTCACAATTGTGAAACAAGGCAGCGGAAAACTTCACATTTTATGAGTAGGTATTAAACATAAACGAACCCTCGCATTTTTCATACCTGCTACGATTCAGAGGATTCGTTCAAAAGCGCTGTCGCACCATGAGTTGGCAAGTAACGTTTACGGTAGCATTTGGGTCAAAATTCTTTTCGTTGTCTTATTTTATGTCCCTAAAAAACCTGACGCAGTGGTGATTCTTGTATGCAATGATGTTTTCTGATGTATAGATTAAAAACTAGCGCGAAAAAGAAATACAAGTGTACCCGATTTGTTTTATAAGTATACTGAGTCGAAATAGCAACTAAAAGCGTGACAGAGTGGTATGAAACAAGACAACGAAAAGAATTTTGATCAATTTACTAGATACGCTTTCTAGCTCGCTCGCTCTGATGTCACACCTCAGTGGTGATAAAATGTATGAAACAAACTAGTTGGTGGGTATACTGGGTATTTCTCCTTTAAATTAATTTTGTGAGTTGTCACAGTCATGTAACTACAGAAAGTTCACGTTTCCTAAATTTCATCGAAAGACGTCCACTGCTGAACATAGGCTTCCCCCAAAGATTGCCACAATGATCGGTCCTGGTCATCAGTCGACCTGTGGGGGGCCTACCCACGCTGCGCCTTGCGGTACGTAGCCGCTACTCGAGACTTAATTTTCTATATTTTTATATATGGACAGTAAGCTTGTCGCAGCCCGGGGCCACTTCAGAAATAACTATCAAAATGCTGGATTATGCTATAAACATGCGCCATACTGTAACTATGCTGTCATTAGGGGCGGCATTTTCCGTGGGAGGCCGGGTATATCTACAGGTATTGTACGTTAGTACTACTTATTTTACTGTGCTGCAATCGTATAGGCCGTGTGGTGACGGCAGTAAGAATACATTTGTCACAACCCCATCTCCTTCTGCGGGTGACGTAAGGGATGGAACCATCTGACCATTATTTGATAAAAAAATGATGATGGGCAGCAGCATCATCATAGTGGAAACATTACTGCGATCGCCAATCCGCTTACCCAGCGTAGCGATTATGGGCATTTACCTCCAAATGCGTCCATACGCATAGTTAATAGGAGAGGCCTAAGTCCAGCAGTGGACTATGATAGGCTGATGATGTGATGTGATGTGTGCAATCGTATTCGATAAGCGATAAGTAATAAATGTATGAAAATAACAGATTTGAACGACACATTATTATGGTCACGTCACTCACCACTTATCGTGTACGATTGCAGATTGGCATCTTGACTAAGCCTGCTGATGTATTGGAGAAAGCGTAATGAACTACTCTACTTCACTAAGGTATACTCCATTTCAAATACCATGGCCCTACGCCACTTCAAAGTTTTATGTGGCATCGGGCCATAGTATTTGAAATGGAGTATAGCAAGCAAATGCTATCGTAAACGTTACTTCCCAACTCGTGGTAAGCTCACTGGAGTTACTTTATCCGAAACATCCGATTAAACGTTCAACACGAAGATTTTGTGAATATTCGCGGCACAAAATAAGGCTGTATTCCATATTGAGTATAGCGAGTCAAGCTTATAGGCTGACCAGTAAGTATAAGAAGTAACTCAAAACGAATTCAAATATGGGCGCGGCTACCCGGCTCTTTTTAATCAGTACAATCAAATTGAGACTGCTGCTACAAGATCGCAAATTGCTATCAAGATACGCCTCTGAATGAGGGTTTTCTGAAACGACGTTCACCAGGGCCTGAGGCGTCAGTTCCAGAAACTTGTCTAAATTCTCAGAGCGCCTATAGTTTCGTGTTTAAATGTTTTGTATCAGTTCATAAAATTATACAAAAAAATAAAAATATCTTCTAGTTATAGTAACCAGGGTCTGATGATGGAGCCGGAAGGTGGCCATAGGAACTCTGTAATTAAACGATGCAACCCTATCGAGTTTGAGCTCATTGGATTAGTCTTGACGAGTACTTTGATACTATATGGTAACCAGGGTCTGATGATGGAGCCGGAAGGTGGCCATAGGAACTCCGTAATTAAACGATGCAACCCTATCGAGTTTGAGCTCATTGGATTAGTCTTGACGAGTACTTTGATACTATATGGTAACCAGGGTCTGATGATGGAGCCGGAAGGTGGCCATAGGAACTCCGTAATTAAACGATGCAACCCTATCGAGTTTGGGCTCATTGGATTAGTCTTGACGAGTACTTTGATACTATATGGTAACCAGGGTCTGATGATGGAGCCGGAAGGTGGCCATAGGAACTCCGTAATTAAACGACGCAACCCCATCGAGTTTGGTCTCGTTTGGTTCGTCTTGACGAGTCTCTTGCTTCGTCCCATATTAATTATATATGATTGATTGGATGGATGACTCAATGCCAAGGTGAGCACGTGCCAAGGGCTG
>JALPQI010024750.1:0-15556 GCA_025490895.1 Thaumatotibia leucotreta
AATATCTCTTTCTTACATGGATGTCCACGACTATACAAGCTTCCGAGAACTAGTCTCTTGGTATATATATTGTGTAGGTTAGACTGCCAATTCTTATAGCAAACTGGTCTCTGCTATAAACGAAAAGTAACCGTATCAAGGTTTATGTGATTTGCGAAATGTTCAATGACAGAGGAATATTTCGAAGAGCACATAATGAAATTATGTTAAACCTGTGACCCGAAGCAGAATACATAAATAATGTTAGAATATATAAATATTTAAATAAATGACAAATAGCCACGGCAATAAGATACTAAAATATTATCGAACCGGGTTACTCACGTATGATTGCTCGACAATTTTCGGCCCATTCAGAGGGTCATCGTCCGGAGCACCCTCGGCAAAAGCCCGACGTGTACTGCGGGCCTGCACCCTGCTAGAACGGGGAATTCATTCATAAAATGTCCATGCAATTTTGAGCCTACCTAACTTCATCAGTTATTTAGTATAGTATAGTAGTTACGCGTATACATAATGATAATAAAATCACTTACAGACAAAAAATTTATAAATCGGTGCTCTATTATTCGTCGCACGTTTAATAGTCGGGTTAGCAACTGTTGTCATTTTTCTTATATTGGCAACACTAAACCGGTTTCGTTTTTATATTAATTGAAATTAATTACGTTTGCGATAGCATCGCTTACGGTAAATGCTAATAGATATATCCTACATATTAACTGTTCTTTCTTTAAATCAATTTTACGACAAAAACAGGCTTAGTCTAACTCTAACCAATCTAACCGTAAGGTAGAAGTACCAGTGCCGAACATTTAAACAGAGAATACTTATTTTGAAGTCTAGTAACCATAATTACATTTTATAGCGGGTATTGTACGGTCGACGACAGGGATATGCTGTGCTGCTCACCGAATACTGACGGCGACCGTACTCTCACTCACATATTTATTCACTGCAGGAAGTATTAGCACCTTAGTAAAATTATTTCGAACTCCCCATCGGCACACTAACCTCTTATATTATAAGGTCATGGTGGCCAACGATGGGTCATGTAATTTGATATTTGATTATGTAATGTGTTTATATTATTCAATAAAAAAAAATATCACGATATTTTGATAACAAATCTACATAAAGTATTGTCATTTGTTTTGGAACAGGAATTTATTGGTGTTGTTAAATAGTATTTATTTTATTATCATCATCATCATCATATCAACTCTTAGTAACTCCCATCCCACGAGTAAATGTCAGGTGCTTTTGCTGGCAGTCCCAATAGATGGCACCGCAGGATAAATTTGAATGTCAAATATTGAGAGTTGGAATAATTATACTCAGTCCTAATAAATGTCAACCTGCCTTAAAATTATGGAAATAATTTAGATATAAGCTAATTATTTCGAAGTTGGGATATGAAGCCATCGATATAAAATAGCTTACTTTGGGGCAATCTTTGGGGGAGGCCTATGTTCAGCAGTGGACGTCTTTCGGCTGATATGATGATGATGATGATGATGATGATATAAAATATCGATGTATGAAACATTAAAGGCACACATTTTTCATCGTTCAAATGCCCTAAAAGTAGATTTCATCTTATCGATGGCAACTCAAGTTATCATGACGAATATTGGTAGAGAGTCGGGTACTGGCACCTTACCTAGAATAGAAGGATAACTAAGTATAGTAGGTAGATATCTATCTGCATAATCGTATGAGTATAGCAAATTAATGGTGATCTATTTACTTACTGACTTCTTCCTTCTATTGTTTCTTCTTAGAAGAGAGTCAAAACTCAAAAGTCTGTGGGCATTTCTCCGAGCGTTTCAACCGCCGTGACTTCGGTGGCAGCCATTTCAAGGTGCATTCAGACCAAATAAACATTCGCTATTCTAACCCCCCACTCTACGAAATTCGATTGTTACACAAAACGTGATTGGTTGATTTCGTAGAGCGGGGGATAGAACAGCGAATGCTCTTTTGGTCTGAATGCACTTTCACATGAATCCCGTGCGAGATGCAAGAACTTTTAGATATATTGTTAGACATAGTTGACAACTACCAAGATATCCAAAAAATGTATGAAATACCCACGGAAATCAGGTACATGGAATACATTAAAAGTTAGCTGTTAAAAAACATAATAAAAAAAATCTTTCTTTTTGCTTAAACACTCAAGGACATGAAGAATGTTCTCTATGGCTACTTACATTAGAATTTTTCATGAAAATTTAAAAAACGAATGCAAATTGAAAGCGAACTTTTTCATGAAAATTTACAGTAATTTCATTTTTTGAGTATTTCCTACATGATTTGCATTGCTAGCTATTATGGCCATCATGCAGAATACTTGTTTAATGTTTTATTGTTTATTTTCTACCATTGTTCAATCTGTTATCATGAGTAATAGACATAATAATTATTATTTATTAGATACCACTGAAGACAGAACATTGATCGTAATTCATTTGGTATTTACATTATTACGGAAGCGACGAATTGTTATTATCAAAGGTTAGTTTAAGGTTTTGCTGACTCAAAGATTTTTATTTATTCAACATTAAGGAAGGTGAACAGATTTTTTTTATGTGACGAAGGTAGACAACTGAGCTCTCAGCCCACCTGATGGAAAGCAGGAACTGAGGCCCATGGACATAGTGACCAAAAAATCGTCTATACGCTGCCTACCCTGAGGACTTAGATGGATTGCCTCTATCTGTGCCAGTAATTACACCGGCTCTCTTACCCCCAAATCGGAACACAGTACTAACTATTTAGCGGCAGTTTAACGGGTAAGGCGGTGATAGCTATTCGGGCGGACCCTGCACGAGGTCCTACCACCAGCAACGTATATTACCACCAGATATTTGTGTCACTATTTATGTCGAGCCTGGTGGCATACAAATACAATTCACGATAGGGTACCTACAATTATACAGTAAGGGCCTCGGCAAAGAGTACGATTTTGTACCGTTTGGCTTAAGGTGCGTTCAGACCAAAAGAGCATTCGCTGTTCTATCCCCCGCTCTATGAAATCAACCAATCACGTTTTGTGTGACGATCGAATTTCGTAGAGTGGGAGGTTAGAACAGCGAATGCTATTTTGGTCTGAACGCACCTTTAGAAACTTTAGGTTCATCGGGCCCCAGCGCACGCAAATTGTTTGCTGAGATCCCGAAACGACTGGTTGACGAAACTAAAGACCGAAGAGCTGGCGACTTCCTCGTCGTTTGAGCATCAGTATTGCGATACAGCGCGGAAATGCCGCCAGCGTCCTCGGTACAATGCCACAAGGGCCAAACTTAGATATAGGTTAGGTTAAGTAGATTAGTTAGATTAAATCTATGTACATAAATTGTAGTTTGGAAAATTATACCAAAAAGTGAGAAAAATGTGTTCACATTTCATTCAATTATTATTTTCTGAATATACAGTACCTACAGAATAACAGGTCGAAAAAAATTACATCGTTAAGGCCTAAATAAAAATAAAAATCGCGATAGCGTCAATTGTGTTACTAAAGTTAGTCATACAAACTATGTGGTATACTCCGTGGTCAATATTTGGCAAATTTAAAAGATATATGTAGGTTCATAATTGTTGATCTCTTTGAAAAGGACCATGGGCATTATGGGCAACTTAGTATGGAGCTTGGACCCAGAGCCAACACAGATGAGAGTTAGGTCCTTAAAAAGGTCTATAGATATACTTAATTTTGTTCTATACGCACCAAGTCGGATACCACACAGAATGTTGCCTACCCTCCAAAAATTTTAATACCCTAGCCACAGATTCTTCATAGTTTGTATTTACTCTGAATGAAAATATGAATATCTCAGTTCTGCAATAGAATTCGACTTTGTACCCGTATAATTAAATGAAGTGGATTTAAAGACCTATTTAATAGCCCAACTCTCATATCTGTTGGGTGAATTTGCTGCTATTTTTCAGTGCCAAAAGTTGTTACACAAAAAACTTCATAACACAAAAATTATGACGTAAAATTTTGGTTTCATTTCTCCACCTTAAGTCGGCCCCTCACTTCTGAGGATCGTGGTCATGATGTAGTCGCTGAAGAAGATCTCTCCATCTACTGCGTTCTTGAGCTTGATGAAGAGCCAGAGATATCAGCATTTGCAGTTCCTCGGACACCTGGTCGGACCATCTTCTGGTTTGGTTTCATTAAAGCCTTTAATTATGTAAATTTTTTGTTTGCAATCGGCCTATGTACTCGTATACGAAGGGTTCACGGAAAGAACATGTCAATTCTAATTACAGAAGGAAAAAAGACCGGCCAAGTGCGAGTCGGACTCGCGCGCAAAGGGTTCCATACCATTATAAATTTATTACTAAAAAAATACAGTTATATCAACCTACCTCAAAAACTATAGGAGATAATTGAATCAAACCAAAAATCGTTGATAGAGTTTATTAATGTGCATAACATATATTTTTTTTAGAATTTTATATCGCGTAGTTTAAAAAATAGAGGGGGGGGGACACATTTTTCAGACTTTGAGAGCTGATATCTCGAAAACGATTTGCCTAAATAAAAATGAGATTTCTAAACCTTCATATCATTTTCAAAGACCTTTCTATTAATACCCTACACGCTTATATACAACTAAAATTTTTTTTCTATCCCTCAGTTACATGTATAGAGAGCCCCCACCCCAATGGTTTTTTTTACAATTTAGTATCATAATCCTGTAGCGATTCATACAACACATATTCTTACCAAATTTCGTTACTGTAGCATTTATAGTTTCCGAGTAAATCGGCTGTGACAGACGGACAGACGGACAGACGGACAGACGGACATGACGAATCTATAAGGGTTCCGTTTTTGCCATTTTGGCTACGGAACCCTAAAAACCAGCTTACTTTTAACAGAAGAAGATGTGAATTTGCCCTGATTTTTTTAAGCACTGGACATGTTTTTTCCGTGGACCCTTCATATATATTACCTACTTGATCTCTTCGAGAATCGTAAATAGATAAATAAATATCTGGGACATCTTACACAAACCGACCTAGTCCCAAGGTAAGCTCAATTAAGGTTTATGATGTAGGAACCAGGCGACGATATATATTATACAGTAGATAGATACATACAGATACCTACTTAAATACATGGACAGCCATGACCAAGGAACAAATATTTGTGACAAATAAATACACAAATAATGCCCTCGCCGGGATTAAAACCCAGTACCTCCAGCTTCGTAGGCAGGGTCACTACCGACTAGGCTACGGAGGCTGACAAAGAATTTCAAATTTTATTTCGTATAACCTCGAGATGGTCCCGTTGGCATCGAAGTTCTGATGATGGGATTTTAGAGAAACCGGTTGAAGTCGGAGTTTTTTTTTAGCCTATTTAACGTCCCACTGCTGGGCACAGGCCACCTCTCATATATGAGAGGGATTAGGCTATAGTCCCCACGCTGGCCCTAAGCGGGTTGGGAACTTCACATACACCTTTGAATTTCTTCGCGGATGTATGCAGATTTCCTCACGATTTGTTTTTTAAATGTGGTGATTTTTTAGACGTGTAATTGGTAAGCGACGAAAATAGAACATTCAAAAATAAATTATAAATCATATAATTGGGGATTTTGCTACCGGATTTAAAGCTGCAGGAAAATCCAGTTTCTTAACAATGTAGGTAAATAATATAAACTCGGTAGGAAGTGCGTATATCTGTTCATCTTTAGGTATACGTTTTTTTGTTCGCTGTAAAGTCGGATGTAAATTAATTGCAAAAAATGAGCACGCAAAAATTCACACTGTTATGTGTTTTTTCTTGTATATGAAGATAACTTAAATAACACGATTATTTACTTTTTGTGGAAGAAATCAAACTGTGTTATCAAATACTTTTTTGAGTTTCAAAGTTCTAAGCAAGCGGCTAAGGGAGGCCTCTGGGGACCCTCGCGCTGGCGGCTTTCTCGCGCAAAGGTTGGCAATTACAATCCAGCGCGGGAACGCCGCTTGCGTGATGGGGACCTTGCCTAAGGGGCCCCGCCTAGAGCCCGACTCTGTTTTATTTGCAATTTTTATTTTTAACCGACTTCAAAAAGGAGGAGGTTTACAATTCGTCGAAATCTTTTTTTTTTTTATGTATGTTCCCCGATTACTCGAAGACGCGTGGACCGAATTGGAAAATTCTTTTTTTGTATGAAAGGGTATACCTTCTAGTTGGTCCCATTGTCACCGAATTCAGATCTGATGATGGGATCCTGGAGAAATCGAGGGAACTCTTCAAATGTTGTAAGCACACATGACATTTTTCATTTATTTTCGAAGACTAATCAAGTATTTGCGTCTAGTCATGAACGTCTTAAGTTGGTGATCTGATGATGGAAGGTACAACTCCTTAGCAATTAGGAGTTGGGGGATAATTCTTTAAATATAACATATTTCGTGTATTTTGGAAGCTATTTGAGTATTTGCCTTTAGGTGGTCATCCTTTCATGTTGGTGAGCATCAGCTCACCAACATCAAACAATCACTAAGGAGAAAAATCTCTAAGGAGTTGTACCTTCCATCATCAGATGGAAGGTACAACTCCTTAGAGATTAGGAGTTGGGGGATAATTCTTTAAATATAACATATGTCATGTATTTTGGAAGCTATTTGAGTATTTGCCTTTAGGTGGTCATAGCTTCATGTTGGTGAGCTGATGATGGAAGGTACAACTCCTTAGAGATTAGGAGTTGGGGGATAATTCTTTAAAAATAACATATGTCATGTATTTTGGAAGCTATTTGAGTATTTGCCTTTAGGTGGTCATAGCCTCATGTTGGTGAGCTGGTGATGGAAGGTACAACTCCTTAGAGATTAGGAGTTGGGGTATAATTCTTTAAATATGTATAACATATGTCATGTATTTTGGAAGCTATTTGAGTATTTGCCTTTAGGTGGTCATAGCCTCATGTTGGTGAGCTGATGATGAAAGGTATAACTCCTTAACGATTAGGAGTTGGAGGATACTGCTTAGTAGTTATGACATGTTGGTAAGCGGTTAGTGATTCTTTAAATAATATAGGCATGCTAAAGGCTGTTACCTATAATCTTTGAAATTATTCATACCCTGCTGATGATACAATGTATATTATTATCTTCTTGATAATGGGAATGGAATGGGAATGTTTGTTGTATTCATATAAGTTAGCCAGTTCAGGTATTCTGACCTACTGCAGTGCAATACATTCTAATTATAAGTATTTAGAGCATACAAAATAACGATTTTATATAAATTACACAAGGTACTAAAAAGCAAAAAATAAAATATTTTAAAATAAAAATTAAACCGCCTTCAAAAATTCGCCTGATCTAAAAAGTAAAAAATAATTTTAGTTCCTACTTCTTAGGATTTCCTACCCAAACCTTTAAACATTTTACCCTATTCATTGAAATAAAATATTATGGCTAGATACCCTACAGATTTCTTAGAAGTCGGTGCCAAGCCAAATATGTTCACTTAGTATAAGTATTTGATAGAACTTTGTAACTTACTATCACTCCTGTTATGCTTTCAGCAAAATTACTGAGGCAGATCATACTGTTGATAAAAGCATAATCGGAGTAAGGGCAGTACAAAGCTCTATCTAATATAATTAATAACTATGAACGTACCTATTTGGCTTGGCACCGACCTCTAAGAAATCTGTAGGGTACCTAGCCATAATATTTTATTTCAATGATTAGGGTAAAATGTTTAAAGGTTTGGGTAGGAAATCCTAAGAAGTAGGAACTATTTATTATTTATTACTTTTTAGATCAGGCGAATTTTTGACGGCGGTTTAATTTTTATTTTAAAATATTTTTTAACGTTATTGTTGTAGTTCTTATTTAATTGTGTTGGTTTTCCAATGAATAATAATTTTTTTGAGTTGTATTTTTAAAGTAACACTAGGTACTATGGTACTACATTTTAAATAACTATTAGATGTTAGCTTCCGTAGCCTAGTTGGTATAGTGACCCTGCCTACGAAGCTGGAGTTTCCGGGTTCGAATTCCGGCGAGGGCATTGTTTGTATATTTATTTATCACAAATATTTGTTCCTTGGTCATGGCTGTCTATGTATATAAGTATTTATCTATATGTATCTATCTATTATATTATATCGTCGCCTGGTACGCACATCATAAGCCTTAATTGAGCTTACCGTGGGAATAGGTCGATTTGTGTAAGATGTCCCAAGATATTTATTTATATACATTTTAAATAACCATTAGACGTCATATGCCAAACAAAAAAACACCGAAATTGACCAACGCCGGAGGTGGGGTTTGAACCCACGTCAGGTTTCGCGGCTAGTGCCTAAACCACTCGGCCACTCCTGCTTAGCAGACACCGGTCAAATTTCTCGAGCATATGCAATCTTATATAAGGATAGGCGCATTTGACCAAACGAGCATTCGCTCATTCTATCCCCTGCTCTACGAAATCAACGAAGTACGACGAAACACGTTTTGTGTAACGAACGAATTTCGTAGAGTGAGGGATAGAATGATTGAATGCTCATTTAGTCTACTTAAATCTAAATGAAAACTTCATCATCATCATCATCATCAGCCTATGATAGTCCACTGCTGGACGTAGGCCTCTCCTATGAACTATGCGTATAAACGCATTAGGAGGCAAATGCCCATAATCGCCACGCTGAATGAAAACTTGCTTGGTCTAAATGCACCTTAATCCGGAAACGGCTTGGAACCGCGTCACAAACTATGAATGAAGAGTTTTTATGGCAACGTTGTATAAATCATTATCTATGACATCACATCAGGATCTAGTAGGAAATACACTGCGGATGAGTTATGAGAAAAATACTTTTTAATTAGGTCGGCGGTCAATGGAGGAAAACCTGTTTTATTGCTGACCTATTCTGAGTTACCGTGCGGTGACGGCAGTAAAATACGTTTGTCACCACCCCAACTCCTCCTGCGGGTGTCGTAAGAGTCGACTAAGGGATTGAAGTGTCACTGACCATTCTATTGATGATGGGCAGATTGATGACATTACTACGATTATGGGAATTTACTTCCTAATTTAGTATCAAATATATTTATTTAAGTGGTGTTTTTAGTTTCTCAGTGTACCTTATTTAATTTATTTTACGAAATAGTATTTTAAACTGTCATATACGTGATGTTTTTTAAGCAAAATATACATCTTTTCTGAATATCTGTTAAATTGCATTTTAACGTATATCAATCGTCAGAAGAATCCAAAAAAGAATGTAAGCAAAATATGGCTGACATTATGAAATATGTATTATTTAATACATAACTTTCTTTTTTCTTCCACAAACGTACATTTTAGGTAAGTACCATCATTTGTAGTGCTGGGTCACTTTTAGGGACCAATTACAGTGAAATTAAAATAATTATTTTTACCTTAATTTTTGTCACATTTGTAACGACATTTAAGCAATAAAATTCAATAAAAACTCGGTCTTGGTGTTAATTTTATGAACTATAAGCGATATTGTAATGTACAAACGCCGATGAAGCTTCAATTCCTAAAGATATCGTACTTATAATACGAACCTGACTGTAATTAAGGTTTTTTGATGTCACGGTAATTGGATGACTCTAAAAAATACGGTTGGACAATAATAATATCTATAACTAATATTTAGATACTTCAAAAAAATTACATTCATTTATTCTTTCCGCACAGATTCTAATGGATGACACATAGACAAAAGTTTGAGTCACGGCTGACATTTGAGAATATAATTATCGATGCCAACACCTTGCATTGTTTTACATTTGAGCTGTGAATATATTAAAACCAAATGCAGTACAATTTGAGATTGCTGTTTGAGGTCATCGGGCGGAGACAGATTAACCTAACAGCAAAAATAATACATGTGGAATTCTTTGCCGGCACATGTGTTTCCTCATACGTATAAGTTGGGACCCTTTAAACGAAGCGTGAAGAAGCATCTAGCGGGCCAGCAAGGCGGTGGCAACTGACAGGTTACTGCTGGTCTCCTGTTCGTTGCCGCCGCGATTTGGGCTCTACTTTTCACTTACGATCAGGTGGAGTGGAGCAACTTTGTAGTGCTAATATAAAACAATATGATACGGATAGCAATGTTTGCAGAACATTCTTTAAATTGTAGGGTCATACTCGAAAGTTTCCGAGAAATTTCATGAGAATTTAATAGTAATTCCCATTGAGAATGTTTCGATAAGAACTTATAAAAATGTGTTATAAACAGAAATCGGATAAATGTGCGTCATTGTTCGCAATAATGTGGACATGACTCCAAATTTGATTAATTGGATAATTAAACGAATAATTTCTTGAAATTTGATTTCGAAGCTTTGATTTACAAAGGTTTTCATAGTTACCGCTGTCAAATAGGTAATTTTCTGGAAATGATTAAATTATTAATTTTTCAATCAACTTTGGCATCATGTCAATATTATTGCGATCAATGACGCACATTTGTCCGATCTCTAGCTTATAAATAATTATATTATATCGCAAATAAGTAAACAGACAAATCATAAGGTATGCATGTATGACTTGGCTATTACATTACTAAATTTGTTAAATTTAGATTTACGAGAACATTCTTTATGGAAAATTCGCAACTTATGAAACTTCCTCGGTACAATGATAGCTAGGACCCCGCCTTCAATTCTAAAAAAATCCAAAAAATTTTTAGTGCATTGAGCTCAATTTTCAACGGATTGATTTGTTGAGCTTTCGTGTTGTTCAATTTACAATAAAATCTTCCGTCGGCAAAAAGAAACGGAAATGTATTTTATCATCTGCAGACGTAAATATAATTAAACGGTTAAACTCTCGTGTTATTCACTGCGACATGTTTCGGAGAGCCTAGGCCTTTTTTTTTTAAGGAGAGGAAAAATGCCCGTATTGGCCTCATATCTCTCACCCGTGCTCATTCTACCTTGAATGACCTTGCATTGGTAAGGATGGCAGACGTCCCCATGCCTGTTATCCTGTGGTCACTCTACGGAGGCAGGCGGCGGTCCTGTGCGGCACGTCTGCGTCCAGTCCGCTTGCGGCGCCTTGGATCAGCCGATGGGTCGATCTCTCTGGCCCGTTCCGCCAGTTCCTTCTGCTGCAGAACCTCTTCGCAAAAGGATTTCACCACTTGCCAAGATCTGTCGCTGTCGACCATGGACTTGACCACCGCCGGCAGCGACAGGTCTGAGAGCCTAGGCCTCCATTATCAAGCATTGAGCCTGTGTTCACGCCAAGCGGCTCGCTAGCGCGTAGTGACTAAATACAGATTCCTTTATTTTTTCCGTAACAAAAAATGAATGTTTCATACAAACATTTTGGGGTATTTTGGAAAATGTGGTGGATCTTGCTCGGCGTCATTGACTCTTACCAGCCTACATTTTTTTATCAAAATGTAAGACGTGATCCAAATGTATAAACTTTTTGAGAAATGCTCAATTAATAAATGAAGGATCCACGGAAAGAACATGATGATGAACATGTCTCATCATCATCATCATATCAGCCGAAAGACGTCTACTGCTGAACATAGGCCTCCCCCAAAGATTGCCACAATGACCGGTCCTGCGCCACCCGCATCCAGCGGACTCCTGCGACCTTCACCAGGTCATCGGCCTACCTTGTGGGGGGCCTACCCACGCTACGCCTTCCGGTACGTGGCCGCCACTCAAGAACCTTCCCGCCCCAACGGCCATCGGTTCTACGCGCAATGTGCCCCGCCCACTGCCACGTCAGTTTAGCGATTCGGAGAGCTATTTCGGTTACTTTGGTTCTGCTGCGGATGGTCTCATTTTTAATCCGATCACGCAGATTGTCTCCTAGCATAGCCCTCTCCATTGCCCTTTGGGTGACTTCTTATGCCTTCTTATGAGGCCCATTGTAAGCGCCCACGTTTCAGTACCGTATGTCATCACTGGCAACACACACTAATTAAAGACTTTCGTCTTCAAACACTGCGGAATATTGGATGAAAATAATAATATGTCGTAGCTTCCCGAAGAACATGTCTAGTCAGATCAAATTACAGAAGGAAAAACCACCTTACTTTTAACCGAATAAGGTGTGATTTTGCCCTGATTTTATTAAGTACTAGACATGTTTTTTCCGTGGATCCTTCAAATGGTCTGACACTTTAATTCCTTAGTTGACTCTTACGACACCCACAGGAAGAATTGAGGATTCTTATTTAGGTAGGTACTAAAATCAAAGGAATGCGTAGGTTTGTGTCAGTTATATTAAAAAATGTAATCAGATACATAATTACCTACATGTCGTTCATGCGTGTAATTTAAAATTACCGACCCATGTCTTATTAACATATATTTTTTAGACATGTAGGTAAGTAATTAATGTATTTACGTGAGAATTTAAAATTATATGATCTTATTATGTTAATTCAAACGAATTCGTAGGTGCGTTTCAATAATCATTGTCATGAAAGTCAAACTATTCTTTATTCAACTATGCTTATTAATAAGCATTTTCGAAACGTCTGACACAATATCAAGAAGGAAAAAAATCTACTACCGGTTCTATCTAACCCTACACCACTGTCCGAGGAGAACCCGTTTTTTTAGACATTTGCAATAAATGTTACGAGTATGAGATAAAATTAAAGTATTACAATTTGTACGAGGCAGCAGTGATTTTTTGATGCAACTAATCAGTTACTGAAACAATAATTGGATAAGAATTTTCCAATAGGTACGTACTTCACGTACGTACGTTTCGTACGTGAATTCATGTGTTTCAATTTGTCCAATATATAAACAAATATCTTGGGACATCTTATACAAATCGACCTAGTCCCACGGTAACCTCAATTAAAGCTTGTGATATGGGTACCAGGCGACGATATATATAATAGATAGATACTTAAATACATAGACAGCCATGACCAAGGAACAAATATTTGTGATAAATAAACACACAAATAATGCCCTCACCGGGATTCGAACCCGGAACCTCCAGCTTCGTAGGCGGGTCACTACCAACTAGGCTACGGAGGCTGACAAAAATAAATAATAAATTATATTGATTTTAGCACAAATCTGCTATAATTGGTATAAAAGGTACTCTTCCTGTACCATTTTTTAATAACGCCATTTGCATAAATTATTCACACGTAAGCCTTTGATGATAAAAACAAGGTCATAAATATCTTTTAACTGTAAGTAGTTTGCTAATTTAACACAAAATAAATCATTTATGTCAAAATGGGCGCAATTTATGTCAATCTAATGTAAAATTTTACATCAATGCAAATCGTCGTGAGTCATACTAAAATTGCCGCATGGTGATAAGTAAGAATACATTTATCACCACCCGAACTCTTCCAGTGTCGTAAGAGTCGACTAAGGGATTAAAGTGTCACTGACCATTCTACAAGATTGATGATGGGCAGCAGCGCCATCATAGTGGACACATTACTGCGATCGCCAATCCGCTTGCCCAGCGTGGCGGTTATGGGCATTTACCTCCTAATGCGTTTATACGCATAGTTAATAGGAGAGGCCTGCGTCCAGCAGTGGACTAACATAGGCTGTTGATGTAAAAGAAAAGTACATCTTGCTTTATCTGACAGATATATTATTATGTTTACTCGGGGGTGGTGTAACATTCCCTTAATATATTAATTAATTAGGTACAAGGTGGACTGATGACTAAGAACGTCGCAGGACCGGTCATTGTGGCAATCTGTGGGGGAGGCCTATGTTCAGCAGTGGATGTCTTTCGGCTGATATGATGATGATGAGGTACATTAATCTACTCCCACGAGTAATATACCGATATTCATATTTTACGCATCTAACCGGTATGATAACATATGTAATAACAACAACATATAATTAACATATTGAATACTTCCTTGCTCATTAAACATATCAGTGTAATTAAATACAAAGTATTTTATAAACCATCCCCCTTATTCATAAATAAGTAGATTTTTTTAAATTATATCTTATGAACCAGCCGTGTAGCGACAGTAAGAATACATTTGTCGCCACCCCAACTCCTGCGGGTGTCGTAAGAGTCGACTAAGGGATTGAAGTGTCACTGACCATTATTTGATAAAAGATTGATGATGGGCAGCAGCGTCATCATAGTGGACACATTACTGCGATCGCCAATCCGCTTGCCCAGCGTGGCGATTATGGGCATTTACCTCCTAATGCGCATAGTTATTAGAGAGACCTACGTCCAGCAGTGGACTATGATAGGCTGATGATGTATGTATGTATGTTTTATAAACTATCCCCCTTATTAATTAACGTCACCTAACCCCCTTCCCGTCCCTTTCGTTCATACTAATATGTCTATAAGAGCGAAAGGGACAAACGATACCTACTTAATAAGAGATTGTCTTATTGGGTTTGTGACAGCCTGAATAAATGCTTGGATCATTTTGTCAGCCTCCGTAGCGTAATTGGTAGCGACCCTGCCTACGAAGCTGGAGGTTCCGGGTTCGAATCCCGGCGAGGGCATTATTTGTGTATTTATTTATCACAAATATTTGTTCCTTGGTCATGGCTGTTTATGTATTTAAGTACCTATATGTATTTTTTTTTTTTTTTAAGTAGCCTCTATTGTGTCCCACTGCTGGGCAAAGGCCTCCCCCTTACATTTCCAAACTTCCCGATTTAGGGCTATTTCTGGCCAGTTGTTGGAAAATGCATCCAGGTCATCCCGCCATCTCTTCTTGGGCCGACCAATTCGCCGTTTCCGCTGCGGTATCCACTCCGTAGCTACTTTTGCCCACCTCTGTGGATGCATTCGGCGAACGTGACCAGCCCAGTCCCATTTCAGCCTGGCGGTTTTTACTCCTACGTCGACAATGCGAGTTTTGGAACGCAAGGTAGTGTTACGGATCCGGTCAATAAGTTTCACTTCAAGCATGCTGCGCTCCATGGCTCTTTGGCAGACCTTCAGCTTGACCTTTTGTAACTCGGTAAGTGACCAGGTTTGGGCTCCGTAAGTCAGAACTGGCAGTATACACATGTCGACGAGTTTCCGTTTGAGGGATATAGGCAAGTCTCCCTTCATTAGGTCTTTGAGAGACCAATAGCTCTTCCAAGCGTTTTGGATCCGTCTTTCGACTTCTTTATCCTGTCTTTGGCTGAAAGATACTATTTGTCCTAAGTACGGATACTCGTCCACATAGTGTATGTTCTGCCCGTCAACCTCAATCTTGCGTTTCTTGCCATTGGTCATTACCAGAGTTTTAGACCGGTTCATTTTGAGGCCAACCTGAAGGCTTGCCGAGCACAGATCTTGTAGCATTGTCTCAAGTTCCTCCGCTGAATGGGCAAAGATAACAATGTCGTCGGCGAAGCGAAGATTGGTTAATCTTCCTCCACCGACGGCTATTCCCTTGGGCTCCCATGAAACCGCCAAGCGTTGAAATATTTGTTCTAGGGCACTGGTAAAAAGTTTAGGAGATAGCGGGTCTCCCTGTTTGACGCCTTTTTCTATCTTGAACAACTGACCAGATGTCTGTAGTTTGATGTTCGCAGTACTGTTTTGATAAATGGCTTTAAT
>JALPQI010024751.1:0-15484 GCA_025490895.1 Thaumatotibia leucotreta
ATTAGAGACGCTTGAAAACCGCTTGCTGAACGCCGGCGTGGACATGCCTTTATAGGTTTTGTTGGGTTCCATAAATGAGACCATTGGAGATGGAGAATCAGGGATGAAAATTGGTTAATTTAACCCCCAGATCACCAAAAATATCATATGACGTCTGTATAAAAATTGGACCACTCACACCTACGACTGAATTACTTAGACGCCATTTTATAAATGAATATTACCGGGTACTTCTCGGATCAGTATGTAAGGTTAAAACCGGAAGTAAAATTCATTTTATAAACTTTATATTGTGTATTACATTTTACTACGTTATACTTATAATTCGAAAGTGCTTATCGCTATGACTTGAATAAATCGCACCCCTTACCGCATGAATAAAAAAAAATTGAAATTTGAACTCGAATGGCAATCTATAAGTTCAATTTTATAGCGACCATATATGGCTTCGTATGCGGTAAGGGGTTAAATGCTTTGATTGACTTCATTATGAAACATTCTTTCGCAAATCAACCTAGCTCCACATTTCAATTATGGTTTTACTAAGCGACGATAATAGATCATCGTCCATGACTGAGGAACAAATATTTCGCAGTTAATACACAAACGCCCTCACCGGGACTCAAACCCGGGAACTCCAGCTACCAACTAAGCTAGAAGCCATATTAAAAGAGGCTAAATGCTCGTACTTGAATTCGAATCCTACTTCATACCAAGTTATTACCTATTCGTAGGCTACGATGGCCGTTAATTTTGATTGAATTATCTATAATGACGTGCAATAGATGAATCGCGTCCGGTTGCAATATTAAATTCCCTTTTTGCAATTCAAAATTATAATAACTTCAATCGAGCTCAACCTGTTGAGACGCTGTAATTCCAATCGGATTTAAACGGCAAAAAGACAAAGGTGTGCACAGTAAAGTGTCAGACACAGTACTGTAGAGCAGGGATCGGAACCGGTTTTTTAGGAAAACCTCGATATAGCTCCAGATTTTAAAATGTTTTACGCTCTTTATGTAGTATTCAACATTTTATGTAATTATTAACATCAAATTTTTCGATGATTCCGTTAACAAAAGAATTATAAACCGAAGAACGAAAAAGAACAGAATTCGAACCGTTCTTTTGTATGGAGCAAAAACCGGTATCCGATCCCTGCTGTAGAGTGTAGAGTTCTCACCCCTAGTATTGTACAATTTGGACATCTAGTCGATTTCATTTTGACAGATTGATGATTGTATATCGGCGAGCGAGTGCAAAATTGCAAATGCTTGTTTGGTTAATAGTTAAATCTGAAATAGAAGTCTGATACAGTAAATAAAGCAAATGTGTATTTCAATAACAAGTGACTTTTATTTAGAAACTGTAAGTACAAGTATCTTGACTAGTATCGTTACCACGGGCTGGCGGAGTGAGCTAAGTATATCCAGTCATCATAATCAGCCAAGTGACGTTCACTATTGGACGTAGGCCTCCCTAAGTAGGAGGGTTTGATGCTTTAATTGCCATGCTTGACAGTCGTGTTGGCTATCACAGCTGAAATCACCGCATACAGAATTTAGACCTAGTTTAGCGACATAACCGGGTTGGCGGGTAATGATTAACGATTAGTTATTAAAAGTTAATGCTGTATACTTATTTAAGTAATAAAAGTATTTAGTAATGTTTTCCTTGGCCGTATGGTGACAGCAGTAGGAACATATTTGTCACCATCCCAACTCTTCCCACGTGTGTCGTAAGAGCAGAGTAAGGGATTGAAGTGTCACTAATCTTTTTTTTGATAGAAGATTGATGATGGGTAGCAGCGTCACCATAGACCCACAGCGTGGAGATTATAGGCATTTACCTCCTAATGCGTCTATACGCAAAGTTAATAGGAGAGGCCTACGTGCAAGTCGACTGAGTTAGGCTGATGATCTGATGATGTAAATATTTTACAAATGAATCCTTTTAATCATGAGTTCATGATACTGATTAAGATACTTTAACTGTGGCGGCCGTCTCGGCAGATCCAGGCTTTATTAATCTGACACCGCGCATCGCACAAAAGGGACTTAAGGCTGCGCTTGCGCGTCAAGGACGGGGTCTACCGCGACCACGGTCGACGAGTTCCCTCTCTGTTGCACTTGAAACGTCGCACGTAAGTGTGACAGGGAGGAAACAATTCGATCCTGGTTCGCGCCTTCGTGGTAGGTAAGCAGAGGTCATTCACCTGCAATAATACTGAATTTATCACAAAAGAAAGCGAAATAGGTATAATAAATGACACGGTGTTATGGCTCTGTAAATATTGTGTTTTTGTCGTGTTCGTGCTGAATCGGTTTTTGAAATGGGTTGGTTCCAGTCCTAGTGGACTATGGCAAATCTGGGGTGATCACGAAATGCTACAGCCTAAATATGAAAAAAGTTTAACATTAAAGGATTTTAAGAGATCTGTCTTAAGTAGGTAAATAAGGTATCTATAAATTTTAATCAAAAAGGGTTAATAATCACTTAAGTATCCGAGATACGGAGTATCTACATAGCCGCTCCAGAACATATCAAAGTAAGTAGGTAGTAAGATTCCTTACAAAAATTTAATGATTTATATAGAACTGAAAGAACCTATTCACTTTATCACCTAGCTGCACTGTAATAAGGTGAAAAAGTTCGACTGTACCTAGTGTAAGTACCTACTGTACCCGCCTAGCCCTACGTCTGTGGGTGGTCTTCAAAAGTGTGCTATCAAAAATTATGACCTTGAATATGTCTAATTATAATTTCAATTTTAACTGCAAGAAAAACCCGATTTTAGATCTACCACTGACGAGAGGCTAGGGCACCTACACATTATTAAATTTATAAGTGGTTTGTGAATAATCGGGGAAAAAAGTCGGTGGAGTTTTTAGAGTCCCGTATCAACGCTCAACTAGGAACCTTTATAGTTTTACCATATAATATGTCTGTCCATCCGCGGCTAAGCTCAGTGATCCTTTATTAGAACTAAAAACCGGGTTGTAGGAGATTGCGTCTGTCGGGTTCAATAATTGTGAGTCCAAAATATGAAAAGACTCGAAGCCTTCAATGAAAGCTATTTTATGAGGTCGAAAATTTTGACCATGATCGTAGGCCAGCCACAAGGTTTCCTGATCAGGTTTTCAAAACGGAAAAGCAGAGCTGGAAACCTGAAAGTTAGCGCGCACGTGAGTTTTCTAATAATAGTTTTTTTTCTCTCAGTTCTAGAGCGACGGTTTTTGAGAGAACACATAAGTATAGATATTAGGTACCTATGCTTTTACTTGCATTTTCACTGGCGTTTAAACAACGGAGTTCCAAACCTTCTCATGCATCTAAAGGTGCATTCAGACCAAACGAGCATTCGCTATTCTATCCCCCACTCTACGAAATCAACGAATCACGTTTTGTGTAACGATCGAATTTCGTAGAGTAGAGGGTTACAATAGTGAACATTACTCGTTTGGTCTGAATGCACCTTAAAGGTATAGGTAATGTGAGAAGCCTATGTACAGCAGTGGACTGAGGTAGGCTGATGATTTGTGCTAGTATTGCGAATTTCGAGATGGCCTTAGCTCCGGGGGAACGGTTCGTTGCTCACACTAGTCCGTCACGCTATTCCGTAGTCTACAATATCCAATAAAACCGGACAGAAAGCTAGACAAGACTAGACATCTGACATAACTCATCGAGCATGCCTAATTGCCCATTCGAGTATCACTCTCGCCTTAAATCAAGGCCTGCGCATCAAGATCACAAGATCAAGGTCGTTTTACTGCTTCCTGGTTTAGTGCACCTAGTTCTATTCTATAACATTATTTTTAGATTCATTATGTGAGTATTTCTCAAAACGTTTTTATGTTTCAGCCGCGGATACAGGGGGGGGGGGGCGATGAGGGCACTGCCCCCCCCCCCCCCCCTGACAGTGGCCCCCCCTCAACGAAGTCCTGGATCCGCGCCTGTTACGTTTCTAGATCACATAATTATACCACGTAGTTAAAAAAATAGAGGTAAAGAAATACACACACACTTTTTACGACTTTGAGAGCTGATATTATCTCGAAAACGGTTCGCATATTTTCAAAGACCTTTCTATTGATAGCCGACACGTTTATGTACATCAAAAAAAAAATTACCATTCAGTTACATGTATGGAGGGCGCCCCCACCCCAATTATTATTTTTACAATATAGTATCATAATTTTGTAGCGGTTCATACAACACATATGCTTATAAAATTTCATTACTATAGAATTTATAGCTTTTGAGTAAATCGGCAGACGGACAGACGGACATGACGAATCTATAAGGGTTCCGTTTTTGCCATTTTGGCTACGGAACTCTAAAAATAGGATAAGGTACATGAATAGCTGATCAAAATGCGCCATATTTCCCAAATACACCCTTTTCAGTGGTAATAAAGTCGAAAAGTGGTACTATGTACGTTTTTGTTGACTGTACGAACTTCTTGAGAAATGCTTATTTTATTTTACCAACCACTTGTGGAGTAGTGAGTCGGTAACTCGGATAAATCCAGAGGAAGCGGGTTCGAATCCCGTGATGACCAGAGTCTTTCGCAGTTGATTTTTTCAATGGTAAGCACATCTGTTACGACATTGTGGGATTATCGGATAAATCCATTACAGAAAAAAAAACCTGTTTTTTAAGCTTAAGGTCGAATTATTAGTACATTGTGCATACAATGTTTTTCATCACACTTGCGGACAAAAAATAAGTTTTAAGACAAAATATTATTCTATGACGTACTGACATTTCTATTACTCCCTAGGGAAATTCACTTTTCTGAAATGAAAAAAATTATACTTTGCAATATTATTTTTGAAGTTACGCGGTACAAGTAGATTCCAAAATCAGATCGCTAACATTTTATTTGCGCAAAAATGTAAAGGTGGATTTACACCAAACTAGCAAATGCTCATTCTATCTCCCACTCTACGAAATCAACGAATTTCGACGAATGTTACCTACGTTTTGTGTAGCGAACGAAATTCGTAGAGTGGGGATAGAATGAGCATTCGCTCGGTTGGTGTAAATCCAGCTGAACTGTAAATACCTACGAGTAGAACGTTTCATTCATCGAAATCGGCTCAGTAGTTTCTACACCACCCACATATCTGCGTTATTAGAATAGCCTACTACAATCAAAACAACCTTACACACATTTTTACAGATACGAGTATTCGACGCTGAACGATAAGCTTGCGTAGCTCAGTTGTTTGAGTAGTGGGAGTACTGGAGATGATCCAAAGGCCGTGACTTCAAATCTCGTCGGAGGCAGTGAATTTTTCTACTTAATACTCCTATATGCTTAACACTGTTAAAACCCAATTTCCATTCATAAAAACACTTGTATAACATGAGAAATTTAATGTGCTATCTGTACGTAAAAGGTTAATAAAGAAACGTGTGGTGTTTGGATTAGGAATTGGACCGGGAAGATGTTATCAGCGTCATAGATCTTCGTGGCTATCGAACGCATATCCACAGCTTTAGCACATCTAAAAATAGAACCCCGAATGTAGCTTTAGTGCCCAAGTTGTTTGACTGGGTAGTTATACCTAGAGGTTGCATCTGGATCAAAGGCTTTGTGGGTGCTCGCAGCGGGCATCGTCCTGCCTCCTGCGGGCCGCGGCTGCGCCCGCGCCGCGCCGCGCCGGGCGAGCCGCACTCGTGCGCCGACCGCCGCCCCGACACCACGCCCGTCGCCTCTCTCGTCCGCCGGTGTCGTGTTACCGACCTAAAAATACCCGCGAGCGCGATCGCCTTTTACAAACGTTGTTTTGAACCAGTGATTGACAGTGCCAAGTGAACCTATATTACAGTGAGTATCTTTTATATTATATTTATAGGTATTATTCTAAATTGAGAAGAAATTGGAGATGCTAGGATTTGCTAGCTGATTATGTGGCGTTAATCTGATCTATTTGTGTCCGACCTTTCAACATGCCGTTGCCCCAGTGCTGCAGACCTATTTTTCAACCGACGAAAAAATTATACGTTAAATATTCAAGTTTCCTCTGTCTATCGGTAGCATTACTCACTGGAGTTACCTAACCACATGATTAATCCCATTATTAATAAGTATCCAGGATTTATGTGGCACAGCAAGACTGAATGGCGCAGCTTGCCAAGAATTGCAAAATGCAATGGTAGCCGATCAGTTTAAGTCCTGGCTAGATCGCAGACAGACGCCGGTGACGACATCTATGACCGCAATTTAGTTCTTCAGTCGTTGACGCCAAAGCTCTTACCCCTCAATATAACTCTTACCTAGGTACCTCTACGGTACTTCTTCATACATCTTTATATTTTCATGATCAGTCGACAGCCAAACAAGAATCAACATACAATACCCATCAAACCAGAAATAAAAAGCTGAAAATATTTCAGGGAGTTTAAGGAAAAGTTTTAAAAACACCTTGGTGCGTGACCAAGGTTAAAACTGGCTGAAGCTGTAAGTCATTCATATTGTTTATTAATACTTAACACATTACAGTACCTGAGCTTACCCATCAATATCAGCTGTTATCAACAACTTAGAATTCAAACCGTTTACGTAAACCAACGCTTTTTGCAACATCTAAATGCAAAACAACTTAACGATTGCGATAAAATGCAAATTGATTAAATAATGACAATCAGCTGGAAACCAGACTCGAGCATCTCGGTTGATCTTAGTCATGAATTTTACTATTTATTAGCAATGTAACTCATTGCGGTGTTATGTCACATGGAACGGAATTCAGTATAGATGAAGAATTAGCGTTGTACGTAACAACGTAAATTACGTACAGTCCAGTTGGGCAGCCGCCAACCAGCCTACTTGCAAGTTCAATGTCTACACCCTGAACATGTTTTTTCGGAATTTTGTCGTAAAAATATTAAGTAATTAGTTCAAAACAAAATTAAACCTGAAGGTCAGAGCAGCGGAAGTTCAAATGTTGACTTGAACTAAAACTTTTGAAAACTGCAAGGAAAACAAAATGGTGACAAATCACAAGAGTCAAGTTTCTCGAAAACTCTGAACAACTTTATTGTCTGACTGCACCAAAACCTTTGTACATTATTATCCAATGAGTGTGTCCATTCAAAGGTGCAAAATCAGATCGCGAAATTAAAACCGGTTGGTGCGATAAACCCGAACCTTGCAGCGCACAGCCTGCATTATTGTTCCACTGCATAATTCCTAAGACAATAAACCACATAATTATAATTACACTGAAGGGAAAATTCTTCACCAGAACCTTGGTGAGGTATCGCAGATCGTGACAAACCTTGGATTTCTTATCTTTGATTCGCCGTTGGAGAATTTTGTAAAATACTTTTATTTTATTACTGTTGTAAGATTTTATCGATGGCAGTTGCGTTCAGTTTCATTAACAACCTTATGTAATTTTGGGTGTCGTAAAGATCTGGCACTTGCGCTTTTGATAATTCTGCTGACACATTTAATTTGGGAAAACGGATCCGATACTGTGATGGCGGATAATTTTTAATTCAGTGCATACTTACTTTACTTTACTTTACTTAATGTAAAGTGAGCCAAAAGGCGACTGGACTTTTTAAGAAATAATACATAAAAGCGGCGCACTGAAATAACGGCCTTAAGTAGTCACAACTTTCAGTCATGAGGAAGCAAGGAAGAAGAACAAATGTATAATTATCAACAGTGACTATCAGATCTATCGCAGCGGCCATGGTCCTCACATATATTTGAGTAGACCTCTATTGTCATTTTGTTTTCGTGACACAAAGCCAGCTGTAAGCTAACAATTGAATATGCCTTTTGGCGTCACGAGCAACAGAGCAAACTAAAGTCAATGACGATACATGAAATTGATATGATTATGATAATTTTCTTAGCTATGCACTGTTGCAAGTAGTTAGTGCAGCTGTATAAGTATAGTTACAAATACAAACAGGTGATAATACCTTATCATTGATATGACGTATGATATGAACATTATACTACCATGTCCCTGGTCCTGGTCCCTCAAATACCTATTTGAATACGATGTTTGTAATACCTACTGGTACTTTTCTGCAGCATTGAGTTGAGATGAAAATGAACTTACCTTACAACTTGATCTTACGTATTCTTTTGAACTTCGCTTAGTCTCAGGAATCAGGCGTCATACCTCTATGAGGCGGGCGGTAATACGAAAATTAGCCAATCGTCATACCTTCTTTGAAAAAACTTATCTTATACTGTCACCCAAAATAAAAATGTAACTGGGTTATTCTAAAATACGCTGCAGGTTTTTTGTTGACAGAAAAAAGTTTAAGTATTTTAATTAAACTTGACATTGTTGATTGAAACATTTTAGCTAAATATCTTTAATTAATCAAGATCCGACGCTATTTTAACACCTCATTATTAAAAGAGGATTTTTAGTAGGTGGCATAGTTGCATCCACAATTCACACATCATCGTCTTTCGAAAATTCGTTGGAGAAAATCGTCCATGGAAAAAAACTCTGTTATCTCAATTTACCCATATGTGAGTGCTTCAGTTTATTATGTAGCTCGCGTGAAATTTTTCTACAAATTAGACCTACCTAGTGACGAATATGTCTAAAGCGTCCGTAGAACAAGTATCCTGAACACAACATAGTACCAGGGTCGGTATGCCGGTATACACCACGATGGGTGATGGTGATAGCACACGATGAATCGGCGCGTGATAGCGGGCCGGTCCGACGGGTCCCGCGGCCTTACCAAATTCATACTCACTTACAGCTCTCGCTAGTATCACTCTTACATCCCGCTTGGACTTTAGATTACGACCACGGGCTCGAATGAGACAGCACGTAACGCTGCGAATTATCCCACGACAGAATCTTGGTAATGCCAGCGGGTGCAATGGCCCAAACTGGAGAACTAAAACGATACTGAGGCGTTCCGATCGGTACATAAAAATAACGACAAACGCTAAGGTGCGCGGTAAATTGTGACATTTCGATACAAGCTGCGGGTCAAATATTTTTATTACTTTGTTACTTTGTAAGATGACATTTTAGTTTGGGGGTGGCATTTCGCCGTGATGGCCTGTGTTTATCGTTCATTGAAACCACAATAAAAAAACAGTAAAACAGTTTTTACCTCACTGTAAGATTACTGTAGAAAGGACGCGAATGCGACTAAAAAGTACTAAAAAATGCATAAAGATAAGAATAATATTTGCACTCAATGAAATGTGTTATTTTATTAATGTCTGATGCGTGACCTATTTGCAATTGAATTGTATTTTTACGAATATTCATTTTGTAACCGAATAGTTCAGTATTTGCCATGAGCGGATTCTTAAAATTCGAATATCAATAACCGAAAATCAATATTTTGCGGGTTTGCTGAGGTCATTTCACATTGCAGAGTAAATAAAGGATTACTCAGTATGCATTGAGAAGAGAACAAAGAAGTAATGAGGAAAAAGGAAATGCAAATTATATAAAAGGTTCTTCACGTCACTTCAATATACCTTCTACCCCGGTTGCTAGTTGTTTTATTACAAGTATTTTATCATTCGCAATTATTCCATGAAAAATTTATCTTAAAGCCTAACAACTTTCTATTTGACCCTGACATAGTGGCGCTACAAACAGTTTACCTATGGCAATAATGTGTATACGTCATGTATAGTCAGCATGGTGTGTATTGGCTTCATGTTGATATTTTTAATACCAAAAAATTTATTACAGAGAATCAAAGCTTTGTAATATTACCTATTCATCAAAATCCGATTCCAAATACTCAATATTTATGTATTCTTGATATTCTGACTTTGATCTTTGTTTTTGCATTTTTTATATCTGAATCCCATACTGTGCATCAGTTTTCGTAAGTATTCTCTGCTGCCTGTAAATCCAATGTCTTTTTTCAAAGCGATAAGCAGAGTTTTGATACTTGGAACTTGTTTTCGCACGGCATACAATTCATCAATTTTATGTCGTACCTATGGCACATTTATCGAAGTCATCTATATAAATTTTATTTTTGCGCGGGGCTTGATTTTGTACATTTGGCAAAGTCGCTTCTTTATTTTCAGAAATATTTTTAATCGTCGATCCACATACTCCTTAAATGAGAAAATAAAATCTATTAAGTTTAATTAAGTATAACAACTAACCAATTCAAATACAACCGCACTATAAACTGTCAGTACCGGTCATGTCAGTAACCAATTGCAAAACATTTTCCAATGGAATACTATTCAATCCTTCGTCCTTTCTTTGGTTTAAATATTTTATTGTATTTAAGACGATTTTTCTTGCTTCTATTGGTATCTTTTTCGGCATTTTTATGATAAAATCGTTTAAGTCGCGATATATTTTCTTTTTGTTTACATCGGTGACATTCGATGACATTCAACGCTTGATGTCAAACAGTAATCATTGCCAGTAAAATAAATTAGTGTCACTGAAAATCCGCAACATGGCGAGGGTCAAATAGTAAGTTGTTAGGCTTTACATATTTAAACGAAACGGGTATACATGGGAACGGGTTGCATACAGTAGACGTCGGGCTTTGGTCACGGGTACTTCATGATGAGGACCCTCTAAATGGATCGACACATGTCGAGCAATTATCGACTTAAATTACGTGAGTAACCCGTTTAGCTGAATATTGAAATATGTTCGAGTTTCACGTTAGTTAATTCTAAAAAACGTGCCAGTTGCCAACTGCTGTCGGGTATCCTCTGAAAATATGTCTGATACGTCCGCGTTAAATTCACATGACGTTTCCATACATTTTGCATGGATACAAGGGTCGCGACAATTAGATCCAATCCAAATATATCATATTGTTAAAGTACATGTCATCATAAATAAATGTCCGAAACGACGAGATAATAGCAAGGGCTGGAGTGGAAGTAGACGCGAATTAGTTCAAAATACTTGGTACGAGTATTGAGTATGAGGTGCCTTTATATATGGACAGGAAATACATAACATGCTAATAGGTTATTGAAGAAATAGGTAGTTAAATCATATTACTTGCAATTGTATGGTGACTTTATTGTAAACCTGTTTGATGCGCAGTTAAGATAGCAAAGTGATAAACAGCTAAATTAATGTAGAAGGTATCCTAGTACCTACCTAGATTCCCAGCAAAATATACATCCACATAGGTTACACCCTAATCATCCTTAATCTCTCATAAACAAGTATTTATTATTCTAAACACACCTTTTAGGGTTCCATAAGGACTGTTCATTTTACTAAGCGGACATGTAAAACCTCAAGTAAATATTTTTTTCTTTTATCATATTTTATTTTTATTTGTGAAATATTATTTAACTAAAAATAGACAAATAATAAGTAATGTCTCAATTAATATATTAATTAACGGCAACTACATTTTTAGACTACTGTTTGGCCACGAAACTTATGTTCTGCAAACTACTTTTTGACATTTTACGACTAGTTGCGAACTGTACACGTGTGAATTTTTTCAATGATTTAGTTTTTCGTCTATCGTTTCTTAAGTGTACCTTCACAATAGGCCATTACCGCGATATAGGATGAAGATGAAGACAATTTTATGGATGTCGTCTTTTTAAACAAATTCTATGATTATTTAATTAAATAGCTCTAATGTCTAACCCTTATGATGTGCCCTTGCCAAATTAGACCAAAATAACCGGTAAGAGATACTATGTCTTCGATAGACATAAAAAAACCGTTTTTCGATGCAATATTTTCTATAAATATCCCAGCTAACTTGGCCCTGTTGCGAAATAGGAAGCAGTTAAAAGACCATAATTATAATCAAATTGCCTGCCAAGTAAGGGCGTTCTTCCCGAAATTGTTTTTTTGTATGATTTTCTACTCAGACACATACTCTTCTACGACAGGATGACAGTATTAGGACTGCGGTAATGTCATTACTATCATATTTTAGGTACCTTTTGTGGGCCTCCAAAATGCAAAAATTCCATACTTTTTTAGTGAAACGACGTAAAGTTCAATAGCCAATTTTAAGGTGCAAGTAAGATTTCTGTGTTTAGACTTCGGTGAATCTTCAAGCATATAAAAAAATTAAATTAAAATTTGTTTATTTCGAGTAACCAAAGGACTCATATGCTTACACAAGACATAATACATACACAAGACAAGACAAAAAAAAAAAAAAATACAGAAATTACAGGCAACAGTAGTTAATACATTCGTCACAATTTTCTGAATGTATTAACTACTGTCCCGCTGGGAGCGTGCAGGCCACAACAATGGCCAATGTATGGACAAAACCTGTCCGCGATCATGTTCAGGACGATGTTGGAACTGGCGCGCACGCGTCGCACCAGGGAGGCGGCGCGCTGGCGCATGGTGGCTTTGAAACACGCCACATGCGCGTCCGCGAGCATCCCCGAGGCGCTGCAGTACCGCGGCAGGCCCATCAGCGCCCTGAACGCGTTATTATATTGCACTTGTAGGGCCCTATACGATTTCACAGTGAATTTCCTCCATAGACTGCATGTGTAAAAAGTGGTGCAGAAAGCTCTGAACAAAGTAACTTTACTTTCATTGGAACACCGGGCAAACCTACGCGAAATCATGTTAGCTCTAATCGATATGACACTCTCTAAATTGTTTAATGATTTAGTATAGATAACGTCGACTTAAAATGTCCTAGATATTTGCAATCTTTCACAGTGAATATTTTTCTGTACACCATTGTGCAGAATCAATTTACGATTATCAAATTGAATATGTCTTATCAGATATAGTAATGGATACTTGAAAAGCAAACATATATCAATTGAAAAAGATGGCTTTGCTAATTTCATGGCTGTAAACTGTTCATCGATCGATTTTAAAACCGATGTATAATAGACGTTTAAGTGTGTCCGCTTAGTAAAATGAACAGTCCTTAGTAAACTAGTAACCTTATATAGGTTTCTTCGTGTCTATTTGTCAGCACTGTCAGCAGTGTAGTTCAGTGGCCAGTAGTACAGTCGAGTTCATAAATATATACCTATGTTATGTAGGTAATACGACATGGACCCGACTGTACTAGAAATTTACTACTAGCTACAGGTATACATATTTTTTGTCAGCCTCCGTAGCCTATAGTCGGTAGTGACTCTGCCTACGAAGCAGGAGGTTCCGGGTTCGAATCCCGGCGAGGGCATTATTTGTCTATTTATTTATCACTAATATTTGTTCCTTGGTCATGGCTGTCTATGTATTTAAGTATCTGTATGTATCTATCTATTATACCCACCTCACCACACACCACATATGGTACCCACATCACAAGCCTTAATTGAGCTTACCGTGGGACTAGGGCGATTTATGTATGTCCAGATATTTATTTATTTATATTAATTACACCCTGAGCATGGTACGACATGCTTTTGGCCGGTTCTGTCTCTAAAAACAGATATGCCGAAATTAGAACACCGGGGGCAATAGAAAAGGTTTACTAGACAATGCAATAGGTACGAATAGATGAATGGGTTTTAGAATGTAACCCCATATTTATTGAACATCTGCATTTGTAGGGATTCTCTCTGATCTACCTGTTTTCACGATTCTACGCCTTCGTCTGTTTAGTTTTCCCTCAGTTTTCAATTATCTGTCTTAATAGTTCGTAACGTAGATATACAATTGTGTTATGTCACGAAATTGGTAAACAAACTGATATTATATCCAAGTACTCGTACCTATTATCGTATCTCTCCACGTGTGGCATAATTCGATTTATATCCTACTTCAAAAAAGGTTTTTAATTCGACTGTTTTTTATGTGCGTTATGTTATGTATGTTAAATCAAGGAATTTCGACGAATTACGTTTTGAGTAACGAACGAATTTCGTAGAGTGGGGGATAGAATGAGCATTCGCTCGTTTGGTCTAAATCCACCTTTACTAGATACTTATCTCCAAGAAACGAGATTTTTTTTAATGCAGCCCCTGTATAACCCCTATTAGATAGTTCATTTGGCACCAATGACCAAGTCGAGGTCTGATGGTGGGATCTTGGAGAAATCTGTTGAAGTTGTTTTTTTTATTTGGTGTATATTAAGGTTCCTTACACGAGTAGGTACTTAACAACATTGAGTTGTGCACCAGCGTTGGACAATGTCAGCTGGCTGACACCAGTTTAGAACCACTCACGTGCTTTGATTTTTCGAATAGACTCTATTGATTTATAAAATAAAAGTGACGATTTACCACAGTAGTGTATAGATACTTAGTGTAAGAACGTATTTTCTTAGGCCTATAAGTTTTTAAGTAAGTTAGTAGAAGAGACGGAGTAATACTAAGGTAAGGAATGAGAGTTAAAAATTACCATCTCATAATACTTTTTTTTTCTCATAATACTACGTCAAAACTTACAAGTATAATACCAGCCTTAAAATAAAATTACGTATGTCTATCATTAACCAATCTCCTTACTACTGGCGCCACCGTCATAGATTGTGTTATTTGTGTTGAATGGGACAGTTTTCTTTAATTGATTAACCTTATCTCAATTAATTTACCAATATTTGATAATTACTAAGCGCCTACATAATTAATACCGAAATAATATCAGGGATCGTTACCGGTATAACTTAAAATCGAAATATCAAACAGTATTTGTAATGCATTCATCAGATGATGAATAAAAAGCTGAAATATACAATTAAAAACCCAAAAAAAATCGGTGACAGATATTTGCATGAAGATACAATTAATACCGGTGCATAATTTATATCAATTTGTCAATTTATATTAAAATAGGTTAGAGTTAGAACCCAGAAGTTATGTTACCTGTTATTTAATCTCAGGGCTAAATATGGAATTTGGAATGCAAAATACAATTCTGGGTGTGTTCAGTTAAATCGGGACATTTCTGATAACGAAGGTAAACACTGCTGTTAATTCAATAACTATAGCAATACCACTGAGGTAAAACTACTGTAGATATGTAGTGTATCTAAATTATAAACTGAGCTAAGTTCACATTTTTTCACGGGATTATAGCTCTTATAGTATCTAGTTTGCATGGTAAAATCGGAAGAATCGCTTTCGCCTTCGGTTTCTCTAGGTATTGTATAGTTTTTCCTCCCGATGAGTGTACAGAATATGAAATCATGGTCTCTGAAACTGATGTATCAATTTGTTTTCTTTGAAATTTGAGTAAATTTGTTGTTGTTTGTAATACGAGTAGTTCTAAAGATAAGTGTCCAATACATTATCACGGAGTTGAGGTAGGTAGGTATAACATTATTAGCCTCGCCTCGTGCCTACATTACGTCAAAATTTGCCAAATAAATTGGAAATTTGTCTAATTGACATAGGGTTAAAAAAATATTGTGGCTTAACTGGCTTATGTCCTTTGCGTAGGACAGATGTAGGCAGGAGGTTAGGATGAACTTCTGTCACTGTTGCTACCGACCATGAGCTGACGTCACGTCATTAACACGGACTTGTTTCTATCCGGCTTGCTCGCACCAATAAGCGAATACGAGAGGGATG
>JALPQI010024752.1:0-10937 GCA_025490895.1 Thaumatotibia leucotreta
TGCAAAATGTGGTTTTATACTGCCCTATGGTGTCTAAATAACATACCAAAATTGCAGCTTTACTACATGTTTTGCGAATTTAATGTACGATTTGACCGTACTAAATTGGTATTTGTTAGTTGTAAGTTAGTTTTATAAGGATTTATGATTGTATTTGTAATTTATGTAATATTATGTGAAATGAAAATAAAACTTCAAATTTAAAAGTAAATAAAAGTAACCTTTGGATTAGGATATTTATAATTGCTATGTATTTAAGAAAAGTCTTAGGGTGGAAACGAATGTCTACTGCTAAGAACAAGAGTAAAGTGTTGTAGCCTCATATTTGTTTACATAATAGAAAGATAATGTTAATTCTTAAAAAAAAAACTTTAATCACGGTGTGGTGACGAACACACTTTCTTGATTTAAACTTTCACGATTATCACTCACTGTTCACTGCTACTATGCGAGATGTTTTTCTTACTGTCTATAAACTTAGTTTGCGAGAGTATCTACATACATATTTATTTACATCTCATGTTGATAAGGAGATTACAAATAAATAATCATCCGTATGTTATTTTTCTGTAAAATTACATGACGAGAAATACTTGAAACCATCGATTCATTTGATTATGTTGCGCCTTTTCGCCTCAGAAAATGTTGTTTAATAATCAAGTAAAATGCTTTGATCTCGGGGCCCAAGATAATTACATAAACATAATCTGTATGACGAAATAAGCTCATAAGTCATAACATAATGTACGACTCTGTTTAGCCGGCACGACTCAAATTAGGTAAATTTGGTTACATGATTAACAATGTTTATATATGACTCTTTATCATGATAAAGATGTTTTATGTCGCATTCAGTTGTGTAGATTTATTATAATCGCCCAAGACTTTTTACATTTCATCGTGTCGTGTATTCTGATATGTAGATTGTGACAGTGTGTAGCTGTTTACACAAATGCAATCATAAGTCCAGCGACAGCCATTTTATTCACTTGTACATAGTATTTTTTATTTCCGTTTAAGGGGAACTTATCTATGTATATGTAAAATATAATTTATTTCTCTAAGAAACTCTTACTGTTAATTTGTGTTATTTAAAAAATAACTTTAATGACTGAACGAGTGAGTTCAACCGGAATAAATGCCACTATGAGTTTATTGCATCTATTTGAATTATTTTTATACAATTTTAGTGCTACAGCTATTCCTGCTGTGACAGTGGTAAAGAATTAAACTACTTGCGTCCTATTATGGTACAAAAGTACCAACGAGACATATTCTTGTAGTAGGCCAGCACGGTACAAGAAATAAGTTACCTAACAAAATCCATTTAAAGTCAGCTATTTGTTAATATTTCGCTTTAAATGTAATCAGTATTAGTTTGCTGAAACATTTGTATCACAATCTGTGGGGGTTCTGCCTTTTCTCCGAACTTTTTTTGTCCGAATTTCATTTGCCAACCAACATTTCGCCGATGGTTCACTTTGACAACCAACAATTAGCAAATTTTTGTATGACAACGTTTCATTTGGCAGAATCATTATAAAACGGATTAATGTAATTACACAATGCTTTTAGCATACTGATCATTTGTCAAACCTTTCACTAGGCCTAACAACTATTACACGAATAACGTTTCACCAGTGTTTGAACTAAGTAAAAAATACACATGTAAACCGATCTTTAAAATTATGATTGCTCATGTTCTTGTCTTAACTAAAAAACCATAGTCAAAAAATATATGCAGATTTCTGACTCCTCTAAGAAACAAAGTACCAGCACTTTACCTGCTGTTGTTGTTGTTGTTGTTTAGCATGTTTCTGAACTTGCCTACAAAAAAATACCGTTAAAAAAACATTTCACAGAGTCCTGTTAGGTACGACGACGAGCGAAGCGAGGAGGAGTGTTAGGTGAAACTGCGACCATACAGCGCCATACAGAACCGACTCTTTTGTTATTCCCTCGGCATTGCGTTCCCTCGTCAGTTTCATCTAAATTACTATTTAGAACCCAACTTTTAATTGTTTATCAACATTAATATAAACCCCGTGTAAGCTGTTATTAAAAACACAAACATACCTATATAAAATTCGCCCCAAACTATACCCAAAAACATTGGTAATTATTTAGTTAACTAAATGCCAGCTAAACCATAAACCACATGAAAATATGTATTATAAAAAGTTCCAATTAAAAACCAAGCCCAAAGATAGAATTGCCAACCATTTAGTTGGTTAATTAAACGATTTCATAAGATTCAATTGGAACATGACCTTTCGGCGAAATGACTTTATGCGAATAATTGGTTGCGATGTAATATTCGTACAAACAATTTTCGGAGATGATTTAGAGAACCCAATCTGTGTTAATCACACTTTTGTTTAGGAATAATAACTAGTCAAAGTTTTAAAGGTATTTTTTTACTTGGCAAAATTCGTCAATAACATAGGTTAAATACATCTCAGCTTTATTAGTAGAAAAGCGAAATTCATATTCTCGAGCACCGGAAAGCCCTTTTCCAATGCTAAGTGTATAGATTAAATTAAATTTATCACGTACAAAAAAAATATCTGGCAAAATTCATTTAATTTTATTTCACCCGTTGTAATAGTACACAAAAATAAAACTACGTCACGTTTAAAAATTTAAAGAGGTCTTTATTTTTTTAGACAGTTTTAAATCGATGAAAAAGGTTTGTAACATCTGGATTTTAGGTTTGTATAAATGCGTCTACAAATCACTGACGCATTTTTCCAAATTTTTTACTTTTTCTGACGGTGTAAATAGCTGATAATTATTGGCTCGTTGTATTGTTTAAACCTTATACAGTATTGTATTGTAAATTCCTACTTTTTACTAAGTTTTGAAAACTGAATTAGTAGTCGTTTATCAAACTATTTTAAGAAGATGGATTTGCCCTAACTGAGCATCTAAGTTCTTATTTTATTTTATTTTATTTTATTTTATTTATTAACCAACTTACATTTACAGTTAAACCAAACATGCAAGTTATAGGTTATTACTTAAAACTAGAGAATAACATACATTCAGATAAAATAAAAATAAGCCTTAGGTATAATTACAATGTCAGATAAATTGAAATACATAATCAAATAATTAGGTTAAAAAATAGTCGATGGTGTGGAGATCGATTCGAGATAGCGTGCGGCCGCAGCCAAGAATCTGGATTCAGTTTGCGAAAATAAATCCAATGTGGGGTCTGATTCCAAAATACTATTAATATTGCTAAGAGCCACATATAGTGGACTAGTAACTAGTGCAATTGTGCGAGTCACAGGTATCGCAAAGAACGGCATCAAGCGGGGCCGAAGCGTTGTTCTGGCAAAATGAGTTCTATCTTTTTAAACAAAGAAAAATGATATTTCGATAGACTTATTAATTACGTCATAGCTTGCGGTTAAATCAGAATAATATTGTTTCTATGTAAAAGGTGACGACTTTACCCCGGTAACCTTTGTAACCTTTATTACATCTTAGCGTTACTTATTTTGACATGTGCCGTCAGTCACCTGAAATTAACTTTTATGTATCCTTAAGGTTCTCTCACACTAACCATTTCAGTTATTATGTATGAAATAAAAAAGTTTTTTTTTTCGGATATTACAAAAAGCGATAGGTATTGGACTGATGTATCGCTTTTTGTATTAACTTATCGTACACAGACGATTATCATTAGCATTCCGTTTTGCTTATAGGTATTTTACACTTAAAATGATTAACTATGATGATCAGAGCAGGTATTTGTTGGCTAAGTATTTGTTGCTCGACTAATATCGAACGGGATCTGAGGGCCCTCTTAGTTCGGAAATGTTATTATGACATACTGGATTTCCTATCTGAACAATAATAATAAAATAAGCATGATTTTTGAGCTTCTTTGAAACTGGATTTGGGTTCTGATTCGATGTTTGCCAATATCTAAAGTTATTGTTTGTTATAAATATTAGATGTCATATACGAAAGAAAAACGACCAAGATCACCTATGTCCGAGGTGGGGATCGAACCCACGTACTCAGCTTTCGCGGCTGATGCCTGTACCCCTCGGCCACTCGGTCTTAGCAACCACCGGTCAAATTTCTCGGGTATATGCAATCCCGTACAAGGCTAGGCGCCTTTGTTTTTTATTGTTTGTTTGTTAATTTCTAAGTATATTATGTACCTATATTTTTTACCAATTAATTTTAAATTATTTCATTGTTTTACTCATTTCATTAATTTGTTTGCATTGATAATTATTAATTATATTCTGTGCCTACCGTGTAGGTATTTATTAAGATTGCTGTGCCCTTGCAGGGTTCATATTTTCGAACTTTTGTAATAATAATATAAGACCTTATGTACAACATGAAACGCAATAAATGATATGAATATGAATGAAATAACGTTTTTTTTAAATAAGCAGCACTCCAATTTTTGTAACTATTAAAATCTTTTCATTACCATGTACAGTATTCTGTTAGAAATACAAATGTTTACTGTCAGATAACTAGTGTGGCATTAAGTTCCCTATTTCATTAACACAATTTTGAATTTTGTTAAAAAATTCGAATTTTGTTAAAAAATTCAAATTTTAACACCAAAAAATGATTGGCGCTTTGGGACAGTAGGTAAGAAGTAGTGTGTGGAGCCGTGGCAACACGTTCTTGACAGATGCAAATATTCTCTGTTAAGTGAAGTTCTTAATTTACGAAAACATCAAACCTTTCCTCTGTCCCTTATAAGGGTCAAATGCAAATAAAGTTAGGTCACACCACCGCTACGGTTGGACAATACAAAGAAAGTTCCACTTTGCTTCATCAAAGACCGTGAGAAAAGTTAGAATCGAATTTCCGGGTGCTGTTTTCAGGCTATGTAGGTCAAATGGGGACTATCAATGGAGAAATCTGTTTTTAACCAACATCCAAAAAGAGTGATTCGATTCCAATCGCATAGGGAACAAAGTTAAAGTGCTTAAGTTTTGATTGTTTGGTGTACGAAGTTTGGAAAGATCTAGTCTATTTGAACAATCCGATGGCGTTGTATTTGTAAAAGCATTATAATCCTGATAAGAATGTATTACACTTTATTAATTCCATGTTTCACTCACACTGTGGATACATATATATCATTAGAAATACCATTAAATGTTGCCATAATACAGAGTTAGTTGATATCAATAAAAGTCTAGTAACATAGGTTCAGGGCAGTAAAATTACAAAATAAGTACACGAAGTAGTATAAAAGGTAAAAAATAGGTATAGCTTTAGATAGGTAGTGATATTATCAAAGTTGTGATTGTGTTATGTCACATATTTGAAGAACTGGGACAATGGAAGTTTAACCATGTGCATTTTTAATGCAGTACCGGAGCAGTTCGTCGGGTAGATCTCAGGGGCTTTTGATCCGGAGCGCAACTATTCATATTTATTTAATATTACAATAGCCAGTTTGGTGTGTATCCAAAGAGTCTGCTACTTTTGAAGTTAAACGCAGATAGATATACTCGTAAAGTAAGAATTGTAACACTGCAATGCAAGTCTTTTTTTTTTGCGTGAAAAAATAATATCTTGTTCAAGTGAAGGTTTGTAATATTTTCTTCGGTTACCGCGAGGATTACACATGAAATAAAACTATGAAAACAGATAGACTCTCGTATATTCATTTTTAACTTCATCCGACGTTTCAAACACTTCACAGGGTTCGTGGTCTGCGGGCGACTCAGTTGGAGGTTTGTGTTCAGGGAAAATATGAAATATGAGTAGATTGTGAGAAAAATTAAATTAAAGTTCCTGTGCAATATCGCCCAAAAAAGGTAAGTCCATATATCATCTAAAATACAATAATTAAAAATGTTGCGAAATACAAGTAAAAAGTAAATAACCGTTCCTACGGATTGGACGAAGTTAATAAGACTTAACTTCGCCTAACACAATAACGACTCTAAAAAACTCAAAACATTTGTCACTTAATATTTCAATACAAATACATGGTCGGCCATATCGTGAACGAATGAAGAATCGGTAGCTGGATTCCGCTGTCTAGCAGTAATGAGGCAGTATAGACGACTGGCACATAGAGGCAATCTAACTTAAGTCCTCAGGGTAGGCAGCGCAGAGGCGATTTTTTAATCACTTTGTCCACTGGGCCTCAGTTCCAGTTTTTCATCAGTTGGGCTGAGAGCTCAGTTGTCTACCTTCGCCACATAAAAAAAAAACTAAATCTCAAGTCTCTCCATAACAGTCATAAAAAATGTATAAAAGAACTGCATTACGACCGAAACTTATCACAAATACAGGGTCGATAAATGCTTTAATACCGGACTAGATAAAACAGGAACTAACCTTTCATTTTGTTTGATCACGCTACATTTTATTAAAACAAATCTCTCACGTACAGTTCACTGAAAATAATCTTGGAATACTGCTAGTGAAAATCTGCAAATTTAAATGTTTTATAGATTTAACCCAATTTGTTACCCAATTAATTTGTCACCCTATGGGTATTTATTTAAGTGCTTTTTCTTGTTTTGTACACTTAAAGTAAAACGTGGCTTCGCATATCATAATAAAATATTTTAAAAATAAAAATAAAACCGCCTTCAAAAATTCGCCCGAACTAAAAAGTTAAAAATAATTTTGGTTCCTACTTCTTAGGATTTCCTACCCAAACCTTTAAACCTTTTACCCTATTCATTGAAATAAAACATTATGGCTAGGTACCCTACAGATTTCTTAGAAGTCGGTGCCAAGCCGAATACGTTCATAGGTATATATTAGATAGAGCTTTGTAACTTACTGTCACTCCGATTACGCTTTTATCAACAGAATGGTCTGCCTCAGTCATTTTCATGAAAGCATAACCGTAGTGACAGTATATTACAAAGCTCTATCAAATACATATAAGTACTCGCAAAGTGAACATATTTGGCTTGGCACCGACTTCTAAGAAATCTGTAGGGTACCTAGCCATAATGTTTTATTTCAATGAATAGGGTAAAAGGTTTAAAGGTTTGGGTATGAAATCCTAAGAAGTAGGAACCAAAATTATTTTTAACTTTTTAGTTCGGGCGAATTTTTGAAGGCGGTTTTATTTTTATTTTTAAAATATTTTATTTTTTGCTTTTTAGTAGTGTAAATATAAAATCGTTATTCAGTATGCTTTAAATACATACTTATAATTAGAATGTACTGCACTGTAGTAGGCCATAAAACCTGAACTGGCGAACTCGCGATATCCCTTTTCATTATATCAGTATATAAACCATTTCCTTCTTTCTCTTTTTTATATTACCAAATAGCATGATTGTAATGATATAATATATATATATATATATATATATATATTTTCTTTTTTTTGTTATTACCCAATTTCTAACTTTATTACTTTTTTTTTGTGTATAGTTTAATAAACACGAGCAGTCTTACTCCAGTCGACCCTAGCTATGTACAACCTTTGTCCGAACTAATTCTACTTTTCAGACACTGACTTTGATGCCTAAAATGTTCTACTCCTGAGACACAGGTTCTCAACCTAGTTCAGGAGGTAGAAGCATTTCAATCACAACATCTTAGACCTATATGTACAAATAGTTTGAAATGTGTTACCACTGTTTATGTATTTTGAATTTTGTGCAAATAAAGAAATTATTATTATTATTATTATACACTTTATTTCTCATATCTCTTAGGTTAGGCTTTTTATAACAATATTTATAAAATTAAAATATAATACAACATACAAAAACAATACAAAACACATAAATACTTTATAAAAAACCTAACCTAGGGTGCCGCCGGCAACGGGGCGGGCCCAAGCTGCCGGTGGTTAGTGCTGCAGGGAGAGGAACCGCCGGACTATGCGCGCCGTGTCCAGGATTACCGCCTTCTGCATCTGACCCTTGACCCAACCACCTAGCGAGAGTCTCTTGAGGTGTTGATCGAGACTCTTCGCTATGAGACCGTTCGCAGAAACAACTATCGGTACAATGATCGCCGAATCAACCTCCCACATGTCGGTTACCTCGTGAGCCAAGTCAAGGTACTTACTGGCTTTGTCCTTCTCGGCCTTCACGAGGTTCTCGTCATGGGGGATGGTGATGTCGATGAGCATTGCCCGGCGTTGGGATCGATCTATCAGCACGATATCAGGCTTATTGGCTACAATAGTCCTGTCCGTGATGATAGATCGATCCCAATAGAGCGTGGCACGACCATTTTCGAGAACTGCCGCAGGTGTGTACTTATAGTACGGCACTTCGAAGCCCACAAGGCCGTATTGAAGAGCAAGCTGCTGGTGTATAATCCTGGCTACGAGGTTGTGTCTGTGCAAGTACTCGGTGTTAACAATCTGAGAACAACCGGAAATAATATGCCTGAGTGACTCACCGGGACGGCGGCATGCCCGACAAATGTCGACCGTACCGTCCTTCAGGATATATTTCCGGTAGTTATTCGTCATGATAACCTCGTCAGCAATTGCACAGGCAAAACCCTCGGTTTCTCCGAAGAGGTCCCCGAATCGTAGCCAGTTCACCGACGCGAGCAGATCTACATCAGGTCCCGTGAGGGCCTTGTAGAACCGCCCGTGTAGCTCCTTGCTCTTCCATACCGCCCTGCGGTCCTCGGCGCTTAGTACCACAGGTTTGCGCCAGTTCTCTTTTGCCAAGGAGAGCGGCGTGAGGTTCCGATCTACTGCCACCACATCTCGATGCATCCCGCACTCATTGCTAAGAAAATAGTTTCTAAGATTGTACACCTCGCGGTTGTGGAGGTTTTTGGCATTTAAGAAGCCGCGGCCCCCACATTTCCGCGGGATGTACAATCTCATAACTGATGAGCGCGGGTGTAGCATTCGATGTGTGGTGAGCAGTGTACGGACCCTTCGATCCAGGGCGTCCAGCTCGGTCTGAGTCCACCTTAGTACGCCAAAGGAGTATATGAGTATGGGCATTACCCAGGCGTTGAAGGCGCGCACTTTGTTGCCTCCTGACAAAAGACTGTTAAGTACTTTTGTGAGCCGGCTGAAAAAGCGCTCCTTCACCGCCTGTCTAATTCCCATATCTTCAATACCCAAAGACTGTGACATACCAAGGTATTTATAGGTTTCTGCTTCCGAGATAGATCTGAACGACATTGTCTCAGAAAGCTGTAAATTTGTCGAATTTACTACTTTCCCCCCCGCTGCACATGCATAACCGCACACTTATCGACACCAAACTCCATTTTGATGGCACTACTGAAAACTTCTGTGGTTCGCAGTAGCTCCAACAAGTCTTGGCTATTTGGCGCAAATAATTTGAGATCATCCATGTACAGAAGGTGAGAAATGACTTCACCCTCTCTCCGAAGCCGGCAACCTAGTCCTGAATCCTTCAGCAGGGTGCTGAGGGGATTCAGTGCTAGGCAGAACCATAAGGGACTCAGACTGTCACCCTGGAATATTCCTCGCTCGATCCTTATAAAGTCCTGCGGACCAGAGGGGCCATCTCCACCTCCTGGTTGACGAAGGACTGTGGTCCACTGCCCCATACACGCGCCGAGAAAGGATCTTAAAGTTGCATTAACTTTATACAACTCCAAGACCCTCTTCAACCATGAATGAGGCACCGAATCATAGGCCTTCTTGTAGTCAATCCAAGCAGCGGAGAGGGCCCCTTTGTTACGCCGGACTTGCTGGCAAATGGTCATGTCAATGAGGAGGAGCTCTTTAGTACCACGGGACCCAACCCTACATCCATTTTGAGCAGGAGCCAAAACATTGTTCGCAACAATGTGCGTGTTAATTTTTACTCTCAAAATGGATGTAAGGAGCTTGTACAGTGTGGGCAAGCACGTGATGGGTCGGTAGTTCTTCGCTTCCGTGGTACTGCCGGACTTGTAGAGCAGGAAGGTTACTCCAGTTGTTAAGGAAGGTGGCAGGGAACCGAGCTCGAGGGCTTGTTGGAATTGCGTTGCCAATCGTGAGTGCGAGCACCGAAAACCATTTTAGCCAGAAGTTGTGCAATCCATCCGGCCCAGGACTTTTCCAGTTCTGAGTCGTGCGGACAGCACAACTTACGTCATCGGGGCTGATGGTAACTGCCCCCATAGGTTCGATGGTCTCGCATTCACGTTCGACAACGGTCATCCATTCACCCTCGGTATGTCCGACGGGCGCTGACCAGATACTACGCCAGAAATCACTCATAGCAGTAGCATCCGGCAACCGCGCGTCGGACACACGGTAGTCGGTTTCCTCCCACCTTCGGTAAACCTTCCTTTGGTCACTCTGGAAAAGGCGATTCTGCTGGAATCGGTTCACACGCTCTCTGTAGCGGCGAATACGGTTTGCCCATGCATAAACCTTCTGCTTCAGAAAGTCGATGCGCTCTGTGAGGTTGGCCATATAGTCGCGGGGTGCAATACCCGTTCCCGCGAACGCCTGGTTCACAAAGCGCATTACTCGGGGGCGGTTGTTACCCCCCCTGAAGCAGATCAGCTTTGCAATGAGCGTCCTAAACGAGTCGATACGACGCTCGATCCGCACCTGCCATGCGGGGTCGCCTCCGGCGGTCCTAGGTGCACGGTCCGCGTCCGGAAACTTGACTCGAGCAACACGGCACGCCGCGATGGCCCCGCAGTACATGATCGAGTGCGTATCTTCCAAATCTTTACTGGATCGTATATACGGCTCCAGTAAAGCGTTTAGGGCTCCCATCAACGCTAGATTGCGCCTATTCATGGGCAAACGTGGTAATCGTGGCCTAGAGTCGGGTGTGAAGCGATGCTGCATAATCGCCTCTTCCAGAGTCCTCCTCAATTGCTCATTGTCTGAAGTACTCACACTCAGGTTCGTACCGTCATCCCCGTCGGCACTGGGATCAACCCGCGGTGCCCTCGGTGCCAGGTCGGGTGCCGGCACCGGATCCGGCGACATGGCGGGCGGGTCCCGGGCCGAAGCG
>JALPQI010024753.1:0-22116 GCA_025490895.1 Thaumatotibia leucotreta
GTTGAATAGCTCGTTCTGGTCTAGCAGCGAGGCTTGCCGGCTCGCGTACATCTCGTCGCTGTTGAGCCACAACAGTGTACCTTCTCCTGGAGCACCTGCTGCACCAGGTGCTCCTGGTCCTGGAGCCTCGCCGCCAGCTCGTTCCTCCAGCAGCGAGGCTTGCCGGCTCGCGTACATCTCGTCGCTGTTGAGACACAACAGAGTACCTTCTCCTGGAGCACCTGCTGCACCAGGTGCTCCTGGTCCTGGAGCCTCGCCGCCAGCTCGTTCCTCCAGCAGCGAGGCTTGCCGGCTCGCGTACATCTCGTCGCTGTTGAGACACAACAGTGTACCTTCTCCTGGAGCACCTGCTGCACCAGGTGCTCCTGGTCCTGGAGCCTCGCCGCCAGCTCGTTCCTCCAGCAGCGAGGCTTGCCGGCTCGCGTACATCTCGTCGCGGCTGTTGAGACACAACAGTGTACCTTCTCCTGGAGCACCTGCTGCACCAGGTGCTCCTGGTCCTGGAGCCTCGCCGCCAGCTCGTTCCTCCAGCAGCGAGGCTTGCCGGCTCGCGTACATCTCGTCGCGGCTGTTGAGACACAACAGTGTACCTTCTCCTGGAGCACCTGCTGCACCAGGTGCTCCTGGTCCTGGAGCCTCGCCGCCAGCTCGGCTCGCTCCCGCTTCAGCAGCTCGTTTTGCTCCAGTAGCGAGGCTTGCCGGCTCGCGTACATCTCGTTGATTCGGTGGCATTCTTCTTTAGACTTGCTTAGGAGTTCTTGAAGGGTTAGTTTCTGGAATTAAAAGGCACGTTGATCGGAGATTTCTAACAGGGACAGGTTGCACGAAACTGCCTGTGAGCGGTAAACCGTTAGCTATGGAAGCGGAGAGAGAGTGGAAGGAAGAAACCGCTTGCGTATAGTTGAACTATTATGAGCTGAGCTCGTTCTCTAAAAAATCCAGTAGCCTTGGGTTGTAAACCACAAAGTAAGATAACAAGCACTCAGTAAAAGCAGAATATAACCGCCTTGATTATCGACTCTATTCTACACTAGACAACAAAAAATAAACAAACTAAATAATGGCACGCGACTAATGACCCTGGCGGCATGCCTTTTATCTCTAAGTGCAAAATGTGAGAAGTGTAATTTTTTAGTCAACGCATTGTTATTTTTAAGATAAGGGTACAGAGCCGATAATCTAGTGAACATTCATGGTACCATATTGTCCTTTTTCTACTCAGCAATTTTTTCGCCTACGGGACAGTTATAAGATGTAGAAAAAGTTACGAGCCTCATTATTTAGTTTGTTTATTTTGTATTCTATTGTGCAAAGAATAAAGTCGATAATCTATACTAAATTTCTACGTCGGTTATATTCTGCTTTTACTGAGTGCTTGTTATCTTACTTTGTGATTTACAACCCAAGGCTACTGGAATTTTAAGAGAACGAGCTCAGCTCATAAATAGTTCAACTATACAAGCTAAAATGATACTAGGCGGCAGAGATAAAAGGAGAACCCGATATGCTCGACAGCTCGCTCGATTTCGGCCGTATACCGTTCGCTAAAATGTATTGTATGGGAAGTTCCATAGCAATGTTCATGGTAATGTGGATCAGTCTGTCAAGTTTGGTTGCAACCAGCACTTAATATAAAAGTATTGTGTTACAAATGTTTAATCATTTCATTGTGTTCGACTCTATCAATTGATTGGAAACGGTGCAACTTTGCTAGTATAAAATATATATTTTTTTATAATTTCTGTTGTTGAACTGTCTGTTGAACATTGGAATTTGGATATAATAGTAATTTGAACATTAATTAATGTAATTTTACTCGTTGGGTAACGTACTTTCGATATCAGTTAAAAGTTTTCTGATATCTCTCATATTTACGGAATTATGACCTGTAAACACTTGTCGATTACACACTGTATATTGGCATACCTCAGCTTCAAGAGTGGCGGCCTGCTCGCTGCTTCACAACCTCTCGCACGCTTCCTCGTAATTGCGGCGAGTGGTTCAAAAAACGACCACTCCCGAGCATTTCCGAACACGCCATTCGGACTAGTGTTGGTAAAGACTCGAGTTCCTTAAGTCCTATTTTAAGACTCTTCTCATTTTTATGGGACTGTCGAGCTTAAAAGACTACAGAGTCTTTTAAGTCGCGAGTCGAGTCCTTCTTTTAGGCTTACTGAGTCCTGCATATAAAACTCCAAGTCCTAATTTATGAAGACTATTTTTTTTTATGACAGTAAAAAATTATGAAATGATACAATGCCACATATTAAAAAATGTTCAAGGTTCTAAATAAGCATAAAAATACAAATAACAAGCTTATTTTTGTTCAATATTTATTTGAATTCAATGTAATAAAAACTCTAGGTGGTTTTTATAACTATGTTGTATTGATTTCTTATTTAAGCTGTATTATATAGAAAACACATAATTTCAAAACATTAATCTAGTGAGTCTTCTTGAAGGACTGGAGTCGCTGTAACATTGTAAAATAACTCGAATTCTGACTACATGACAGTAGTCCTTAAAACTGAGTCGAGTCTTAGAATGAAGGACTCAAACGACTCGAGTCTTTACCAACACTAATTCGGACGCCGCGGGCGACGGGCCGCTGTCAAACGACCACGGCCTAGCGATAACGCCAGAAACTCGCTAGTTAGTCCAGTCATTTTAGTAAATTCACCTCGGAATTCGAGATACCCAGCTGTAACTTTGTAAATACTTGTATATTGACACCCTAAAAGTTGTCTCAAAACCTACATATGGTAGGGTGTGCGCAACTATTAAATTTCAAGGTCAAAAGGTCACAAAAATCGTCTTTTTGAGCTTTTTCTGTAAATATTTCTTTTCCTATGGGTTTTTTACTCTTTATGTGTAAATCAATATTGTAGAATACAAAATTCTCTACAACTCTTGCATAAAAACATTTTTTATACAGTGAACCGTTTTCGAGATAGACGGCGGAGAGCGCGCGGTAAAAACATCACTTCAGGTCAACTGGTGCCTCCGGTCGAAAACGCACCATCTATAGTTGAGGAACTAACGATAAATCAATGATTATAACTATTTCTCAATTTTTATAAATTATATTATTCTATTTTATCATTTTTTCCTAACTATTCCACTTATTTTTTCATATTAATTTATTTAACAACACTTACCTTGCTCATGTAAGCGAGAGCTTGCACACGAGAGCGTTCACATTTGCATCTCGTATCTTTGAATCCCTCAACGCGCAATTATATAATCTTTTGCTTGCTCGGGACTCAACATTTACACGCACCAAAAATCTGCTTTGCTCTTTTGTTGAACAAATATTTATTGCGTCTGGAGCTATCTAATATCAACTCTAATTTTGAGAAACTATCAGTATCACAGTCGAGAAGCTCGGTAATCGTATTGGTAGCCTAGAACAGAGAGTTCAGACTTTGGAGAACAGTTCCGAGCGACCAGTCAGCGATACGAGCGGTATTAAGGAATTGACGGACAAAGTGCAACGCCTAAAGATTTTTTATAGGTTTAATATTATTATACAAGAAATAAAACTATGAAAACGGATAAACTCGCGTATATTAACTAATTTTAACTTCATTCCGACGTGTCGAACACTTTACAGGGTTCGTGGTCTGTAGAGTCTCAGTCATCCGCAGACCACGAACCCTGTAAAGTGTTCGAAACGTCGGAATGAAGTTAAAATTAGTTAATATACGCGAGTTTATCCGTTTTCGTAGTTTTATTTCATGTGTAGGTAATCCTCGCGGTAACCGAAGAAAATATTATTATTATACAAGTTTAACACGAGGTAGAATTTTATTTTGTATCCGAACGAGTTATTCATTCCCGCTTTTTGAGGGCCTACTACGAAGGTTTCAAAGTCGAATGACGAATCGAGATAATAATTATTCTATATCTATCTTTTTTTTCGTAACGAAATGAAAGTGACGGATTATAATGAAGTTTAAATGTTCGAAGTTTGCATTACACCCCGCAGCATGAAAATAAATATGACCTACGACTAAGCATAAGCAACGCCAACGATACGGAAAAAATTAAAGTTATTTTTTTTTTCAATCTCACAGCAAAATTGCATTTGACTCACTAGTTTCAAGCAGCAAAACCGCTATATTCGAGTCGCTCTACTGAAAAAATATTTTTCACACCACCTATTCGAATACGGGTCTTTTCTTCCCTGCTAGGGGGGATCAAAGTGGCACTTTTCTGTTGAAGGACTTTCTGTTGCTAGCCTAAAAAATAGCAATGAAATATGACAATAAATAGCAAGCGTACGTACTTAATCAATTACGAATCCATTATACGCAATAATATTAAATATGTAACTTCTATTATTTTTCTCATAGTTGGTGTGAAACACAGTATATGTCACACGGTATCAAAATTATTTTTGTCTTGGGCGTTAACGCTTGAATCTCTCATTTCGCTCAGGATTCCACTTTAAAAATATAAGTATTATTTAATGAATAGAGATTTAATTATCATGAAGAAAAATATATAACATAAAAAAATTGTTACTATAAATATTATAAATCATTGATTTATCGATAGTTATTCAACTATTTAAAGCGCGTTTTCGACCGGAGGCACCGGTTGACCTTAAGTGATGCTCTTACCCCGCGCTCTCCGCCGTCTATTTCGAAAACGGTTCAACGTATAAAAAATGTTTTTATGCATTAGTTGTAGAGAATTTTGTATTCTACAATATTGTTATACATATAAAGAGTGAAAAACCCATAGGAAAAGAAATATTTACAAAAAAAAGCGCATAAAGACAATTTTTGTGACCTTTTGACCTTGAAATTTAATAGTTGCGTACACCCTACCATATGTAGGTTTTGAGACAACTTTAAGGGTGTAAATATAGAACTATTTACAAAGTTATAGCTGGGTATCTCGAATTCCGAGATTCTTACCAAATTTCAGCTAAAATGACTGGCCTAAGTATATTGTCATACCTCAGCTTCAAGAGTGGCGGCCTGTTCGCTGCTGCACCTCTCGCACGCTTCCTTGTAATAGCAGCGGCGAGTGGTTCAAAAAACGACCACTCCCGAGCATTTCCGAACACACCATTCGGACGCCGCGGGCGACGGAGCGCTGTCAAACGACCACGGCCTAGCGACTGCGACCATATATAACATGGACGTCTAACGCCAGCTCAAAAATGCCCCCAAAACCAATTGTTCAATTGTGCCAAGATGGGCAGGACATATCGCTTTTCTTAACGCCGCGCATATTTCGGCGCAACATCTTTGACAAATGTTTTTAGAATATAGCCAATCAAAACTTTGACGGACCAATCACAACAATTTTTAAATGGCGGTTTAAGTTTTTATAGGTTGATATTCAAATTAATTGCCGTGATGCGTTGAAGAGGGGGTCATACTTGTCAACTAAAATTCGAGACCGTTTTTGAAAGGCATTTTAATATGGCGTGCGGCTTCCATGTTTTATTTGTTCGTAGCGATAACGCCAGAAACTCGCAAGTATATTGTCATACCTCAGCTTCAAGAGTGGCGGCCTGTTCGAGGGCGGCACCTGCGCGTCGCTGCGCGGTGTCTCGCTCGCGCTTGGCCACCGAGAGCGCCTGTTCGCTGCTGCATAATCTCTCGCATGCTTCCTCGTAATCGCGGCGGGAGTGGTTCAATGTCATGTTTTCTTCGCGGAGCCTATAGGGAAATAGTAGAGTAGTGGTAGTGTCATAATAATCACCAATTTAAAAATTTAAAAAACCGACTTCGACCGGTTTCTCCAAGATTCCCGATTTGTTTCCATCATTGGTTTTCTCAAATCCTACTTTCTGAATGCAAATTCTTGTAAATGAATGAAAATTACCAAAAGCGCCATACATGTACCTATAACAATTGAAGAGATCCCTCGATTTCTCCAAGATCCCATCATCAGACCGCAACTTGGTGCCAACGGGACCATCTCGGGGTAATACACGTTCGATCACAAAAAGAAATTTTAAAATCGGTTCACTATTCTCGGAGATATCGGGTAACATACATACAACAAAAAAAAAAAAAAAAAAAAATTCAGTCGAATTGAGAACCTCCTCCTTTTTTGAATTCTGTTAAAAAGGGGATCAAATAGTAGATTGTGTCACAAGGGATCAAAATGGTATATTTCCGGCGTGGGCGTATACTGAATCCTGAGCGTAATGAAGGATTCAAGCGTTAACGCCCAAGACGAAATAATTTTGATACCGTGTGACGTTACACATACGGCTTTTCACACTTTTAATATTAAAATGCTAATTGCTTTTTAATAGTAAATATGTAATATATCTTTTATTTTTCTCATAGGTGTATTGGCAATGTTACAGCAACGCTTCCCATCTGCTTTTCAAAGAAAATCGACTGTCTTCTGCCGTAGGCTGCCAACAGGGCGATCCACTCGGTCCGGCACTTTTCAGTTTAGTAATTCACCCCATTATTACAAAATTAAATTCAAAATTCCATGTATGGTATTTGGATGACGGCACTCTAGGAGGTGATGTAAGCGAAGTTCTAGAGGACCTCCGCGTTTTAATTGATGAATTCCGCGGTATCGGACTAGAACTGAACTCTTCCAAATGTGAACTTTTCTTTTCCGATACATGTTCAGATAAAGAACACGCTATATCAAAATTCCGTCAATTGGCTCCAGATATTAAAGTTACAGAGAAAAGCTCACTTCACCTCCTAGGGGCACCTGTGTTGGACGAATCTTTTCCCGATTTTATAGATAACAAAATTAAAAACCTCAACGAAGTTTCGGATCGCATGACAAAATTAAATGCTCACGTAGCTTACACTATTATCAAATACTGTCTATTTGTACCTAAAGGGTTTAGCAGCCTTACTGAACAAGTGGTGCCTTTCCCCACGGATGAGGTCAATATTTTAGGTGGTGTACTAGCAGGACCTAAGAATACTCCATGCTTAATATCAGCTCTAGATCTTCTTTTGTTTCAGAGTTATTCAAGATAATGTAAAATATACAGGGTGCCGTTAATAGTGGCATATTTCGTAAACTGTTCAAGTTAGATCAACCAAACAAAATTGTGTTTGATAACAATAAAATAAACTACAAAATGCATATTTTTAACCTGCATCTTGTCCTTATTTTTTATAATAAAAAAAGGTTTCTTGTTTTTTTTCCATATTTTTTTTTATTTCACGCGGAGGTACACCTACGAAAAAAATATGCATACATAGCCACTAATGTCCACTGTATACATAAATAAAAATATTTCCGTAAATCATCGTGCGTCATGCCAAAAAAAATTTTTTTTCAGAGGGAGTTGTTACTGGCATACAATTAAAGTACCAGTGCAGTGTGAACATAAGTTAGTGTGTAGGTATACAATCTCTCGACACTTACCGCACAAAATATCATTGACGTAAATTGACTTATTAGTACATTTGCTTTATAAAAGAGAGATAAACATTTGACACATAGTATTGTTTTCTACATTTGATTTGTTGCATTTTCTGTAGGAAAATGGAAAAAATTAAGTGTTAGTCTTGTGAAAAAACGTTAAAAAATATATGTGGAAAGAAAAAATGCATACAAACTGGACAAGAAGCTGATTTATACAGGGTGTGGCCTGTAACAGGAGCAAAAAATCAAATGGAAGACTCCTCTGACTGCCTCTAGTTATTCGCAAAAGGTCCCAGTGTTTTAAAGTTATCCATTAAGGAGAAACAGTATGTTAAAGTTACGACCTATGAGTGATGTATCTAGGTATCACAACATTGTACCTTATTAATGATTAAACATATTGGTAGTTCAGTGGACATAAAACTAAATGAGCTAAAAAGTTTTTTTGAACTCATGGTTTTTTAACTGGTTTAGCAAAAAAATTTTTTTTTGTATTACACCGATTTAACTTTTTTGGTATAAGTCAATTTACGTCAATGATATTTTGTGCGGTAAGTGTCGAGAGATTGTATACCTACACACTAACTTATGTTCACACTGCACTGGTACTTTATTTGTATGCCAGTAACGACTACTTCTAAAAAAAATTTTTTTTTAGCATGACGCACGATGATTTACGGAAATATTTTTATTTATGTATACAGTGGACATTAGTGGCTATGTATGCATATTTTTTTCGTAGGTGTACCTACCTCCGCGTGAAATAAAAAAAAATATGGAAAAAAAAACAAGAAACCTTTTTTTATTATGAAAAATAAGGACAAGATGCAGGTTAAAAATATGAATTTTGTAGTTTATTTTATTGTTATCAAACACAATTTTGTTTGGTTGTTCTAACTTGAACAGTTTACGAAATATGCCACTTTCAACGGCACCCTGTATATTTTACATTATCTTGAATAACTCTGAAACAAAAGAAGATCTAGAGCTGATATTAAGCATGGAGTATTCTTAGGTCCTGCTAGTACACCACCTAAAATATTGACCTCATCCGTGGGGAAAGGCACCTCTTGTTCGGTAAGGCTGCTAAACCCTTTACTTACGTCCTGCAGGTCCTAGGTGCAGCCATTTTTGGAAATTTCCTTCTCTTTTAGAAAAAATCGACAAAATTATTAAAAGTGTCATAGCTTCTATAATAAATATAGATTTAGACAACCACTCATGGACGCAGGCTTCTTTACCTATAAGACATGGTGGTCTAGGAATAAGAAGCGTTACTAATGTTTCGCTCCCCGCATATCTGGCATCGACACATAGCTCTTTAGAATTATGCTCCAAAATATTAAAGACCTCAATTGACCAAGTCAGTATGCATTTAATGTACGAGGCCAGAAATGAGTGGTGCGAAGCCTGCACAGGCACCGATCTGCCCAGAAACCCTAGTTCCCAGCGTCTTTGGGACGAGCCGCTTTGTAGGCTGGTACGGGATAACCTGTATCAAACGGCAACCAGCCTCCCAGAGCGCGCCCGCCTCCTTGCCGCTGTCGAATGGGAATCTGGGCAGTGGCTCCATGCTCTGCCGTCCATTTCAATTGGAACGCTTCTCGATAATGCCACATTCCGCCTGTCCGTAGCTCTCCGCCTGGGAGTGACCTGTGTTGCCCCACACTGCTGTCGCTGTGGTGACCCAGTTGACAAGCTGGGTCACCATGGTTTACAAAAGTGCAGGACGTGCTCCTCGCCATGCCAGCCTTAACGATATTATCCGTCGGGCCTTAGCCAGTGCGGGAGCACCGGCTGTGTTAGAACCCACCGGCCTCGCCCGCACTGACGGTAAGAGACCTGACGGAATGACCCTCGTGCCATGGAAGATGGGACAGCCGCTGGTTTGGGACGCAACATGTGTTGATACCCTAGCACTGTCTCATCTCCGTGGCACTTCAGTAAAGGCTGGCACAGCTGCCAACTCAGCAGAGCTGCTCAAGCGGCGCAAATATGCAACCATAGGCAATGGTTTCATATTTGAGCCGTTTGCAGTGGAGACCTTAGGACCCTGGGGGGATAGCGCGCACAGGGTCTTCAAAGAGGTGAGGCAGAAGCTGTACGATTTGACGCGTGACCAGAAGGCTGGTTCATATCTAGCACAGCGGATCACGGCTGTCCCAGATCAAAGCCTAGCAAGTGTATTTAGCGAAATTTTACAGGAGAGGCAAATAAACATTTTGTTAAAAAAAACAGTATCAGAGACCTTTATTTCACAAGACTTTGTCTTATATAAAGAAGTATAACTTGCTTTATAAGACAAACTATTGAAACTTAATATATGTAACTTTTTAGAACTTTTATGTGCCTTACTAACAACTGATTACAAAAAAATAATAGAAATGTTATGTCAATTAGAAAACTGGAACCTAGCAAGTGGTACAAAAATGGTAAATTTTACTGCTTGTAAGCAGTAAACTCTTAAAATGTCAAATATAAAATCAAGCAAATGCTTACTTTGAAATCCGGATTAGGATTACCATTTCAATAAGGTAAAGGTAAAATTGTAGTAAAGTGCATTGGGGTGATTTCAAACTACAGAAATTCTGCTCGGGTAATTTCGGAATGAATCTTTATTATGATAAAAATAACGGTGTGTTTTATGGTAATTTCAAATAAGACGACTTATGAAATGAATGCAAAGCACCCTATTTAATTGCAAACTAGGGGATTTCAATGATTTTGAAATTACTGACTACCAGTCCTTTCCCGCAGAGCTTCGCTGCAAAGTACTTGCTAACAATTTACTACACATTGAAACTTCCCAAAAACATCATTCTAAGCCGATAAATGTCCACTGCTGGACATAGGCCTCCCCCAGTAGGGTCATTGCCATAACGAGTCATTTTATTTAAAGTTGTCTCGCACTTGTTTTTTGTTTTTGTAACTTTTAATATGATTTCCACTCAGTATCGCAAGCTCTTTCGATCCTGATAGGAGAAAATTTTGGTATCATCTTCTGCTACGAGTGTATGCATGTGCAATAATTGTGCATACCATTCGAATATCACGTGTATAAACAGTACTACACACGCGACTATCGGCTTACCAGCGAAAATAAAAAAACGGGAATAAACATTAAATCAGCAATAACTTTTTTTAAAACTGTTGTACGAAATATTATTTGATATTCACAAGTCTTTACGGTGAAGGAAAACATCGTGAGGAAACCTGCAGACACCTGCGAAGAAATTCCAGTGTGTATGTGAAGTCCCCAAAAAGTACTGGACCAGCGTCGGGACCGCGCAAAATAGGCACGTTTGATGTCGAGTTGTGGAAAGAAATAGAAAGAAATGACAAACACAATATAATAGCAACAAGGCCAACAAGTATTGACATTATTTGATTTGTTTTATCAATACCTTCGTCGTAATTTGAAGCTTCTGATAATTTGTCCAGGGTTCTTTCATAGAGAGACAACGGACAATACCGACAAATAATGCACGACCGTAATGATAGTGACGTTATGAATTATCCAAGATCCAATTTTGTTTATTATCAAATAGTACAATTTTTTGGTCGGTTCTTTGTCGGTTAACAACCAAAACGCCCTATACCAATCGTCAGTAGAAACTAAAATGATTGTAAACAAAGCCTAAATAATTGCATAATTCCATAATCGCGCACTTTTAGAACACAATCTTGGTCTCGTCACCAACTTAAAACCTTAAGCCTTGAGTTCACATACACTTTTAGTTAAGTTCATTAATATTTTGGCCACTTTGATGACGCTGCTGCCCGTCATCGATCGTCGATAAATAGATGGTCAATATCAATTCAATTCCTCAGTCAACTCTTACGACACCCGCGGGGCGGTGACAAAAACCGCAGGCAGAGCGGCGACCATTAGAACGCAAACTTCACTCATTACTGAACTTGATAGGTTTTATTTATTGTTATATTTGAATTCCTTGTACGACCCTTCGGCAATTATTAAAATGAAAAACCTAGTAAGGGACAATTACCATATTCAAAAACCTAGTGTGTTCCATGTACAAACTCAAAAACCTAGTATAGCATGCAGTTGCCAGGTTTTTGGACTTGAAAAAGTTATTTACTAGGATTTTGAATATGTTGGTGGCATGTAAGAAATGCCCTTGCTAGGTTTGGTGGGTCTCGTAACTTTGATTCTAATTGAGATAGAAATACAGGTGTTTTTGCATTAGGACGCAGCTCAGCATTTGGGGGCAGATACATTAAAAAAACGTATTTTGACCTAAAATGTCCCTTGCTAGGTTTTGATTTGGGACAGCTGATCAGCATTGCCATTCAACGTGGCAATGCTGCCAGCCTTCTGGGCACGCTACCGATCGACAGTGATCTGGGGCAAATTTTTTATTTATAATTTAGTTGTATTTTCGTAAGTTTATTTTAAGATTTAGTTTATTGTTTCTGTATAAGTAATATTGTTTATAGTTTTCAAAATAAAGTTTTGTTTCTTCAAAATTAAAAAAAAAACAAATTTAATATTTATGCAAATAATCGATTCAGAAGAAATTTTTATCAATTATGAATATGAACGTACTGTTTATTTTCATATTTCATTGTAATTTTTTAGGCTGGCAATAGAAAGTCCTTGAGCAGAAAACTGCCACTTTGATCCCTACTAGCAGGGAAGAAAAGACCCGTATGCGAATAGGTGGTGTGAAAATGATATTTTCCGGCGAAACACTCGTTAAGGCCCGAATAAAACGAAGGATTCCATAATAGAATCCCGGACATAGTGAGGGATTCTAAAGTGGAATCCTGACCGTAACGACGGAGGAACGCCCAAGACGAAAATGATTTTGATACCGTGTGACACATGCTTTTCAAATCACCTATGAAAAAATAAGATATATTTAATATTTATGCACATAATCGATTCTGAAAATATTGTTATAAATTGAGAACATAGTATTTATTTTCATATTTCATTATTATTTTTTAAGCTGGCAATAGAATGTCCTTAAACAGAAAAGTCCATTTTGTAGTAACAATATTGATATGTTTGATTCCAAACAGTTTGTCTGTGAATCCGTATGTACCGTGTTCCTATTTTTGGACTGTCAATAGAAATTCCTAAAACAGAGTGCCACTTTGTTCGCTCATATTATCAGGGAAGAAATGACCCGTTTTTGAATAGGTGATGTGAAAATGAATAGATTACATGCCAAGGCCGTTTAAGTGTGAAATGTCTCGGATGAAGGTGTAATTGTAGGCCGAGGCGAAGCAGAGGCCGACAAAAATGTGATCCGAGGTTTTCCCATTTAATGGCCAAGGTGTGTATACTATTTTTCTGCTCAACGGGGCCGGCAGGCGGCAGCTTAGTTTAGCGCAGTGGCCTGCAATGTGGTGTTCGCCGGCCGTAGGGCAGAAAATATCTTACATGTTGAGATGTGAGCGCAGCGAGTCCCGCTCGGCGCTGAGCGCAGCTAGCGCTTCTTCGTGCTGTCGGTCGGTGAAGTCGAGCTGACTGCGCAGTTTGGTCGCCAGGTGGGTTTTCTCGCGCAGCTCTGCTTGAAGCTCTTCCAAAATCACGTATCCTGGAGAAAATACTGGTTTTACTAATATCCTTATAGCCCCTCGTATGTGGTCTATCAAAAAAGTACTACAGGAAAGTAAACCTTGAAAATAAAATTCAAAGTTTTAATTACATTGCTGACAGACTTTCGAGTCGTCTCCACAGTTGACATGTAATACTTGAGTGAACAGTGCGGGGGAGATGATAATGATTACGTCACATTTATTCTTTGATTCAACCTTTAAGGCGGAGGGAATGTTTCCCACCAGGTTTCAACATTACGTCGAAGGGAAAGTTTTATTTTGAGTGTATCTGATATTTGTCTGCCCTTTAAAGGGTTATTTAATTCAGTGTGGATACACTGCACGATGCACCACTCGTCCCGCCCTCAAATGATAGCATAAGAACGGATGTAGTCCTAATTATTACATTCGTTCAGCTACCATTTTGCACCTCCGATAACGGTGTACTTCTGAATTTATGCAGTTAACAATTGTAGGGAAAAGTTTTTGTCTTACTATGATCATTAACAGTATTTTTTTAAAATAAGTAGTTTTTTTAAAGACATATTTATTTAATAAAAACATACAATTTATGGGTTAAAACAGTACCAAAAGTACTAGTCAAATTACCCGCCCCGTGTCAACTACGGCGCAAAAGTGCCCATCACGCTTACGGCATTGTCACGCTGAATCGCGATTGCCAATTTTTGCCTTTAGTATTTAGTACCGTTTGGTAGCCAGATTTGGTAGCTGGCTGCCAAATGGGAAATAATGGTTTCCCGCCTGGTAGCCAGCTATGAAACGGGAATAACTTTCCCATCTTGAAGCCAGATTTGGTACAAACCTGGTTATAAATCGGTAATGATAAGTCCCGATTTAAAGTCAGTTACCTATTGGGATTTTATTACCATTTCGAAGCTGGTTACGAAATTTTGGTTACCAAATGATACTAAAGGAATTTTTGCGCCATGTCCCGGAGCGAGGGTCAAGACCTCTCTGTCGCAAACGTCACCCAACAGTTTTTGTAACACATTGACCGCCGGTAACTCCCGAGGGGCGTTCTCTGTGCGACGTCCATTTTCGCTACAAAGCGGAAAAATCACGGGATCGTCTTCGATCGTAGCGCGTAGCACTCGGTGGCAATGAAAGTGTTAAGTAATATTAATAAACACATGCATAATTGAAAAAGAATTACCATCATTAGAAATGCCAGAATCAGAGTCTTGTGGTCCCATCCCGCTCTTCAGATTGAAACTGAAATAATGCGGTAAATTATGATAACAAGCATGGTTAATTGAAAGAGACAATGACCTGTCACAAGGTCTTTACTTGATGAACATGAACTGATGAACACGGAAGTCATCTACACAAAAAACGAGCAGGCAAACTACTAAATAATAGATATAAAAGTAGTTCAAATCTACTTAGTAGCTAGTTCAAAGGAAGGTTAAGTGCTCTGGTGCAATCTATCTTAAATTTTAAAGCTGACTGTAACATATCTACTCAGAAATTTCAGAATGTCCAGTGTTGTTACAACGGGATTGTTTAACTGTGGGTGTTTAAGCCTATTATGGGTGTTTAAATTTATTTTTCAATGAAGAATCTATTGTGATCATATTTTCAAGTCTTGTGTTTTATTTACACACAGAAAATAAATTGTTCATTCATTCTTTTTTATGTATCTATTCCTAAACATTCGATTTTCCAATATTGGCAAGGACCATATACAAAAGCCATATATTTTAGCGTAAATGACAATTTTTCTGTAGCTATTATAAGAAACAAAATAAATGTCATGTGAGCTGTAACAATGTGAAACAGGAAAATGAGGAGTCCTATTTCATAACAACTGTTTGAGGACAAAGAGACAATAAAAGCACCATGTTTACTAAAAAATACCAGTGCATGAGATGAAAAAACCTGTGCTTCATCAGATCTGGAGTAGGTAGTAGAAAACCACACTTATGTATGAAAAATAGCTAAACACATACCCCCCTTACTCATAAATGTCTCCAACTTAGCAAGTGGATAAGTATTGTTTATCCCTATCAGATTTATAGACATAATTGATAAGACCAAAAGGGACAAACTATACTTACCAGCTTGCTAAGTTATGGGATGTTTATGAATAAGGGTCAGAAACATTAAAGTTGTAATATTAAAGAGTTCTGTAAACTGCAGGGTGAGTATAGCCATGAAATAATGTGTAGGAACATCTAAACATACTACTTAAAATGGCAAAAACTCTCATTAATTATTTAGCTTCATTAATAATCATCATATTTTACATCATCTGATTTATTTTTCTTTTAATTGGTTGAATCTGTCATCTACAAGATTGTCTGGAGATTGTCTCCATAGCATTAATCTCTAGACGCCCAGAGGCCTATGTAAAGGTCTACTCAACCAAAAGATATTATATTCAATTTCATACACTATTCATTCAAAATTCAATAGCAAATTTCATTGTCTGAGCGGCAGGAGGTTAAAACCATTGTCTTAGCTCTATTTTAAGATTGTGTGAAATGATGTCATAGAACTGTTTTTGGGAATAAACTCCACTTAATGCTAAGTTATTCAAACCTGGTTTGTTTACCAGGTGCTGAATAGCACTATTGATATTCTAATGAATAGGTAGGAGTAAATTTTGGTGAATAATACATAGTCTGGAGAATGATTTAATAATATTCACATAGACACCAACAAGTTGCAAAAAATCACCATAATACAATACAAAAGAAATACTGACAGTGTAATGGTTTAATGTATGAATATCATTGTGGACTAAAAAGCCAGTTACACTTCTGACTTCTTAAATTTAGTATAACCACATAGAAAAGAAAAACTATCTTGCAAAGTGCTCTTTACTAAATTTAGTTGTTGTCAAATAATTTCAATAATTTGGGAAGCTAGTTAGGACAAGTGTAACATGCTTTTTACTACTTGTTACACAGGTTTTTGCACCAAACACCAAAGAGTTCCTCTGGAATTATAAAACTGATATAATATTTGCCAATTTTTCTTTTAACAGAATCACGGTGAGGCAACCCATTTATCTCCTGAGAAAATCAATGGTGTGTCAATCCAGTCTGTATGGAGATATTCAAACTAACATACACATCTCTATCCAACATAAGAATAAATATTCTGAAAACAAACCAATAATGTATTCTTTATTTTAAAAAATATACCTTTCATCAAGATCCAACTTAGTCTTCTGGCTGTCACTAAAAGCATTCAGGGCACTGGCCAGTTGTGACACATCTATCTCTGGATTGCTCTGGTTAGGGTCTAATATAGTTTTAAGATAGCTAAATTCAGCACTGTGAAAAACAATAATAGATCAGTTTATTTTTTAAACTTACACTATGAATAAAATAAGGTTTAGCTAGAAATCAATAATTATTTTTATAGTTAGGAATATTATTAAGAATAATTCAAATAACTGCACTCTAAATGACATGGTGGTATAAATTATTAACCGAATGAACTAAGATTTCGAAAATAAGTACCTAACATCATATTCACTTACTTGTTTGTCTTCACAGAAGGAGGAAATTTATCCATGAGTGCACCCACATGTAAAGTACCGGTGCTCTTAGCACCGCAGAAGTCAAATATGTGGAGTGCTGTTTCAAGACACTCTGTAAAAGAAAACCAATCTAAGCACTTGCAAAATAAACACGATACCAACGCGAAGCTGTAATTATAACAAAAGCTTAGGCTTACCGTCAGTATTAGATGTATCTCTGACTAAATCCATTTTCTTCACGCAATCACAGTGTAACTGCACGGAAACTCGTTAAAAGTTATTTCAGTTCTAATCTAAATCATGTGCAATGTGTGCACGTTATCGTTAACGGCTATAGTTGTTTGTTTTTCATTACTATGCTTAAATAAATTCGTTACGCTATGCCGGAGTACAAAAATAGCAATGCAAAAATAGTTTCCGGTCAGTTTAATCAAACAAATGTCAAAATTAAAAACTCTATGGACATGACAGCAGTTGTCTATGATGATATTTAACACCCTACACACTCATGACTTCTAAGGCTCCCGATTCGCTTACGAGTGGGGAGCGGCTAAGACACGGTGTTTTCACTTAGTTGAAGTAGTGAATTTGATGTACTCATGACGTCATCGGATATGCTTCCGGAAATTAACGTTAGAGGGCGTTGATATCAATTTCAAGATCTTGTGTTATCTGTACAGCCACTATTTTCTTTTCCGTTACGCGCAGTTAACAAAACGAAAGAAGTGACTAAGTATTAGTTTTTTTTTCATTACTTGGCTCTCAAAATATTTTTGTTTCATACATAGAGAAATGTAATATTAATTTAGCTATACTTGTATTTTTACTTTTGTCCAATTTGAATTCTTTAGCTACAAATATTTTAGATGCATTTAAAAAATAAATGAACGGAATGTTTTTGCAAGGTCGGCCATAATTAAATTTTCGCTTTGGTTGTCTTCGATGCTTGAACTGGAAGTGCATCGAAACGATATTATTTTAGTGATTTCATACAACGACTGTGCTTGTTCTGGACTCCTATAATTGTGCTTTTCCATGTATGTACTGTACATGGATTGGATTTTTGTAAAAATGGTGCGATGCGGTTAAATGTGTTGTTTGCCTAATTGTGGTAAAATGCGTGAGCATTTTAATGTTACTCAAAACCCATATATATTCAAATTTCAAGCCATTCGCAAAAACCGTTTCAAGATGGAAATGTCCCACGAGCTCCGTTCGCCGACATTAGAAAACTGTGCAATGCGGCTACTATTTTTTTAATTCAACTTCAATCAAACTGATAGCAAATAATATACAGATGCTTAATAAGTTAGTACCTAAAAACTTTATGGATAAGGCTAGTGTAAAAATAAAACTTGAAAGTGACATATTTTTTTTGTTTTATTGTTTTCTCGATCCTAGTTCGGGCGAACAGAACTAGGTCACATAATGTGTGAACTTCTTCAGCTGATTCCAAATGAGAAATGCGTGGCAAGTTCACACTTGATGTGATCTGGTTTTGTTTGTCCATTATTTCAAAGGTTACCAATCTACAAAGCTATATATATACCTATACATATATATGTGTATATATATATATATATATGTGTATATATATGAGAAAAGTTGCCGGGAATCATCAATAGATGGCGCTGCAAGCAAAAACCTTGACTGATAACTCTATACACTACTATTCAATATACTCTATGGGCTAAGATTCTTTTTGTGCAAGTGCCGCGTATAAATACATTATTATCGGGATATTCGCTGCCGGTACCCACGCGCCGAGTGTGCCACTAAGAGGGATGGATATATAGTGAGCGTTGTTGCCATGCGAGAAAAATTACCCCATCGTTTACCCTATTATATGAAACAATATTAAAATGTAATATCAAATATGTTTATTTAAGTGGAGTTTTAGTTTCTTAAGCTCTGAAATGGAATTCGAGATCAAAAATGTAAACAATCTATGACAACGACATGACATTACAAAGTCAATGTTAAAGTGACATTCCAGAGGTACAAAACGTTTTGTATCGAATGTAGTTTTTAACACCTTTGTAAATTCGCATTTTGATCCAGAAATAGTGAAAAAAACGTCGCATTTTGATCCTAAGACAATGTTTTATGTGTAGATGTAGATACGCGAAAGTCAAAGTATGTTCGACAGGTACACAAAGTATCACAATCGTAAACATATTTTTGGTTAAGACAATAAAAAACATACGTCTGAGTGTCCACGGTTCCTGATTTGATCAACATAATCAATGTTTGAAAACGAATGTAATGTTACTTTAATCTTTAGGATAGTCGGGGAACGAATTCCAGTCTTCATCTTAGTTACGATCGAATCCATTTCGTTTAAAAATATGAAAATGATTGATTTGTTGGTAAAAATACTAAAATCTTTATTAATGTACTTTGTAATGCTAAATATTAGGAGTTTTTATGAATTCATAAAACAGTCGTTTGGTGCGCCCCCTTGGTATGATTTTTTAAGTCCATAGTTATAAATGCGAACCCTCTTACATGGTTCTTAGTGTAGTTACCGTATTAAATTACGAATAAACTAGTTATTGTTATAACTGCGAACCGAAGGTTTAAGATTTCTTATGATGGCCAGTAGTATAAATCAAACACCTTACATTTTATTAAAAGTAGCGAAATATATCATTAAAAAATATATATATGTCGCTTAATGTTTTGTATAAAAAATTTGTAAAATATTTAAAAATACTACGTACCGTCAGTGACGGTAAATACGCATTTTTTATAAGCATTTGAATGATTTTAGATTACCCCCCTCTCGTGATTATTTTTTTGTGGTGGTATCCCATTTGTTTACATTTTTGATCTCCAATTCGATTTCACACCTTAGTGTACCTTATTTTATTTAATTTACGAAATAGTATTTTAAACTGTCATAGATACGTGGCGTTTTTCAAGCAAAATATACATCTTTACCGAATATCAATTAAATTGCATTTTAACGTATACCAACCGACAGTAGAATCCAAAAAAAGAATGTAAGCAAATATGGCTGACATTCCATAGCATCTGACGTGTTTGAAACTTATCGTGCAATACGTTCGCAGATATAATTTTAGGTTACCACTATAAATATCAATATTTTTTACTAAAAATGTATGTGAACTCTTTCAAGTTCGGAATAAAACTACGATTGTGTTTTAAAAGTGTTTTATTACGGAATAATGCAAGTTATTAGGATTGTTTACATTTTTTTGGATTCTACTGACGAATGGTGTAAACGGTTTGCGGACAGCTCATATTGACTAGCAAAGACGCATTATTTACTTAAAAATAATACATTTATTTTACTTTTAGGTATACACTACCTTCTACCATCCCCGACTCTCAATTTCAACTCGTCAATAATGATATATTTAGTAACTTATCGACATTAAATTAAAATGTATATATATATCATCATCGATTTCATTAGAAGAATGAAAAATTACATGTACCTACTTACCACAAACAACATAGTACATAAACCCTCGATTACCCAAACTAGTTTGGGCAAACTTATTCGGATAATTTAAATAGGATAAGGTAAAATAAAACGACAACGTATATACAAATAACATTTAATTTACTCATAAATAATTAGAATTCTATGGAAAGAAAACATTTGCAAGTGCACCATCGGGCCAAACCACCATTTATACATTATAATAATTTTACGAACGTGGGCAACTATCATAATGAAATTACCCCAAAATTTTGGGTAATTATACCCTCCTTGCCCTGGCATCCCTCGAACAATAACAAAGTCACTGAATTATTTCCCTTTTCCGAGTTAATTATGGCCAAAATGCTTTCTAATGACTAGTATTTTTATCAGTTTACATTTTAAAATGGATTGCTAACAGTTTCATTTAGAATTAGACTGAAAAACACTATATTTACCTGCGAAAGGTTATGTCAGCAATTTTTCGCTCGTTTCTATTTTTACAGCCTAGTACTTCGCATCGCACCATATCTAGAAGATAAACACAGATGAAATTGTTCAAAATAAGCCTTGGGATAAGTTGTTTGTGTCCACTTTCACATTGAAAACATTTAATTTCACTCCCACCAGACGTATGTGACGTATTCAACGCATTTGTCTGACACGTAGATGCTAAGTGCCACACAAAAAATAGTGGCACAGTGATAAGGACGGACGATTATCGTTCCTTTTCACTTTCACTAGTTAAAAGTTTAATAAGACCATCCCTTTCGTTCTTGCTATTATTATTACGTTGTCAAATCCATATTAATCCTACATTCATGCTTAATTCCCATACGAAATACTGATATTGTGACAAAAATAAAGCAGCCGAACCATGTTTCAGTATATGGCAGTAGCACTAATACAAGTCAAAACCAAAAATTAGTGGAGCTATGAATTAAAGTATATTTACGAATCTATTCACACATGCATTGTACAAGTACAACAGTAATTATATCAATAAGTCTTTACGCATTAATAGCGCATTAAGCCTGGAGCACCTTTAAAAACTATTATAAACTAGAACTGTTTCAGCTATAATTAAAACCGGTGACAACGTCAAGAAAAAAAATACATTCGTAATTTTGACAACTGTCACTGTCACAGGAGGATTAAATTAATTTTATGGCAACCCAGTCTTTTCTTGTCGACGAGTTATAGGAATGTGAGTTTTGTAAAATTACAAGAAAAATATCTGTTTAAATCTGTGAAAATAAGAAACATTTAAAGGAAATTTGTTCACCAATATAAAGTGTGTGCTTCGTTTTGTGCATCGTCATTAAGATTTTTGATATTAATGGAGAATTTATACTTAAAATCTTGAGTTCAACATGAAGTTGTACACACAGTTCATAGTGACTATTGTTGTGTTTCTCTAAAAAATATAATAAAAAGACATCCTAACTTAAAGTCATTATGTACAGTTACAAAACGCGTTATTAAATTATCCACTTGGGTAGTTTGGAGTCAGTTTTTGTGAATCAAAATACGATTTTAGAGGTTAGTTTTGTTTTCGCAGATCCATCCAAGATGGGTAAGATCATGAAACCTGGGAAGGTGGTGCTGGTCCTCAGCGGCCGGTACGCGGGCCGCAAGGCTATCGTGGTGAAGAACTACGACGAGGGCACGTCAGACAAGCCCTACGGCCACGCTTTCGTCGCCGGCATCGACAGGTATCCGAGGAAAGTGCACAAGAGGATGGGCAAAAACAAAATCCACAAGCGCTCCAAAGTCAAGCCTTTCGTTAAGGTAAGAATTATTGAGTTTTAAACATAACCTTAATGTTTGTTTTGATAGTGATAGTCATGTTATCTTTGAGGTGTCAAGTGCAGATGTTGATTGGATAATTAGACAGTAACTTATTACTTACTCTCTTGTTGCTGTGGCTTCCATACCAGAATTTGTTAGTCTATAGAGATAGATATTGCAGTAGGTATATAATAAATTAGTATCAGCTACAATTTACAAGTCTATGTATTAATATGGCATACTATACCTAATTGATTATGTTTGTATTTGCTTGAATATAATTAAGGTTTCCTTAATAATTGCTATTTACAAGTCAGTGATCCCCCTTCATCCTTAGTTTAACTTATCTTGGTGAATAACAGTGAAGATTGTGTAGTATCTCACCAAGCAATTAAAACACCACTCTGTAATTTGTGGA
>JALPQI010024754.1:0-15286 GCA_025490895.1 Thaumatotibia leucotreta
TTAAACTTAGATTACTCACTAAAGATTTAGTTACAGAAAACGAATAAAATCTCTCGAAAATAGCTAAAATAATTTGTTTATTGGTAGTTATTGAATTTCAATCATGGTGGTATATGTTTAGATAAACAAACACATATTAATAAAGTCTTGGCCTCTTTGCCTAAAACGCACAGAGCAGTTGGTGATTCACTAACTAATTCAACATTTGCTCAGTTTCGACTTAAAAGGAACTTTAATGAAAGGTGGTAACAAAGGACAACTTTCAAGATTTCGGGTCACTAATGGAATCAATAAGTTATCCGAGTAAACGACACTTTGGCAGTGGGAGACCCGTAGTTCGTGTACAAGTTCTGTATACTCGTATTGTATGCCAGCTTAAATAATTAAGTATGTTTGTGTTCACCGTGATAGTGAGTACCGAAGTCACACAGTACCTTTTTGGTGATGAGAGGCGTTAATTTTCTTCAGTGCTTTGAAAATATGAAATAATATGCACTTGCGGTCAATGAATACGGGTCAGGTGGATTTTTTCATAGAAAATACTGGAAACATGCTTATTGCAAATATTTATTTATAGTAGAAGTGGAACCGTTCTTGATATCAAATTGTATTGGAATTTCCTCGAATATTTCAGCTAATGCAAATAACATGGAACTTTATCGTTAGACGACTCCGTTGTCCGTAGATATAAATAGAGCGAGTAATGATTTAAGAACTTGTATTGTACATTTCCGGTGGTTTTTTAAAAGGTCTACTTTTTGTCTCTACAAACCAATCTAACTAATAACAATTTTTTTGGTCTCAAATTATAAATATTCAGGTAAAAGCCAATACTTGAACCTAATTTAAAAAATACTCTACCTATACTATAAATATTTAAAAAAATATTTCAAATCTACATTTTTGCATTATTGAAATGAAATAAAATGAAAATGAAATGAAATGAAACGTATTTATTTGCGGAATATGGGTACATTTAGTTAGAAGATACAATAAATATTTTCTATGAATAAATCCAAATTAAGCCCGTATTCATTGGCCGAGAGTGTTTATTGTTTTAAAAACCGATACGCGATGACTCTGTACGTAACTCATAGGTAGGAACTAAATTTTTCTTTTAGTAGAGAATCTACAGTCAACGGTTTGGGGCGGAAAGGTTCTCGAGTGGCGACTACGTACCGAAAGGCGCATCGCGGGTAGACCCCCTTTAAGGTGGACTGATAAGCTGGCGAAGGACAGGAGTCCGCTGAATGCGGGTGGCGCATGAAACTGGAACTACAAAGCTATGTAGGTATCCACTAAACTGCATTCCAATAAGGTAAATAAGTGAATACATCTCTTATGATTAAGTCGACTGCACAAGATACAGTTTTCTTTCAAAGTGGTGACGATTTACCTTTTAACATGTCAGCACAGTGAATGCTTGTACACAGCTTGTCTCTGAATTGTGATACTACAAAAGTTTTAAAGTGTCTGTAATCCATGTTGATATTCTTTTGTGGTGGTGAAAAATGTAAATCCAGATGGGTCACATGTCTATTGCCGACCCTTGAAAAGGTAAGAGACAAAATTGCATGCATCTGCTATCATCAACATTACATGACTGTGTGCTGGTATCCGGTCGGACAAAGGACAAATATACAAGGCCTATTATTAATCTTATGCATTTTCACGTCATCATCACACCTTCACGGAACCGTTACTTTTTAAAAACTCTTCTGTCATAGCTAACAGTTCAGCTTCGCCGGAACAATCGCCATCAGATAGCTCTGAGCGGATCTTTATTGCCATGGTGTCAAGAGTGCATGTTCGAATATTTTTGCAAACCCCTACAATTCAACGCAATAGTTAAACAAATTTAAATTTCTGTAACACTCCCGTTGTTTTAGCTCTCCTTACATAATAGGTGTTTTAATTATATCGTACGGGCTTACCCAGTAATCCTCTTGCCTATTGTGCGAGAAAAAATACGAAGTTTGTAGCGCATGTAAAGTGAAATAAATAAAACGTGGCTTAACATTCTTAGTCCATTTTCCAAAAAAAAGCTTCCATCCCCGACCTTCTTTGTTCCTTTGGGTTGGATAAGGATAGAAGGAGTTAGCTGTACAAAAATGGTGTTGTAGGTATCACTGGGCGAGGATTGTAGGGAAAATATTCCAATCGCTTCCAGAACGCGTCGTATGCATTTTGACAGGTGGAGCGTCCCTCCCTTTATTTATTTATTTTATTATTTCATTAAAAAAAATTACACTATATATCAGTTAGAAACAAATGCTTCACGCAACTAAAATTTTACAGTTTGAAAAAACTAGGTAGGCAGGTACTTAATATGAAACGGATAAGAAATCCATAAAAAAAATATAACCAACCCATATTGCTACTACTATCGGACCTAACCTGTGTTTACTTACATGCTCCTTACGTTACAAGCGTGACGTTATACCTGAAAACGTCCCAATATAGATGAATTATCGAGAACTTCAAATTGCGGAGGAATAGTTAGGTCTTTGAATAAACATTTGGCTATTTTTGTAGTTTTGAACTCTTCTAGGTTTGATAATAATTAGAATAACAAAAAAAGCAGACCATACCGACATGGGCATGGCAAAACTAGATTTTATTGTATAAAGAGTTGGCTTGAATATCTTTGTATGGAAAAAGGCATCTCCCATTCACTCTTAAACGTAGTATTAAAATGTTACCTCTATCTCTCGCACTCTATGGGAACCAGAAAGCAGGATTTAAAAGACATGTTTACGGCGTCTAGTGTCCCGCAATTTTTCAACGGCGACTTTTCCTGTCCGTGTTAACAATCCGATGTGCAGAATCGCGACGAGAATCCTGGAGTCGGGACGACCTGTTTACAGTAAATTTTAAAGAAATCTTGGGTTTACCACATCTGCTTTGCGTATGCTAGTTACGTGTTGAAGCTAGTTTTAAATTCGAACTGAAGTTTAATCTCATACTGCAGCGATGTGTCTCCACTTCTATGTATATTTATCGATAGCGTTCTGCGGTTATTAACATTGTTTTCCTTGGCAAGCTTATTGTTTTGTCTATTTTTCTTTTTTAAGGGAAGCTTATATAGTTCAAATACAATTAATTTCTCTAAGAAAGTTGACTCTTTACTCTTACTGTTATTAGGTTATTATAAAAATAAGCTTAATACGATACTTACAGAAGTGTGTTAATATACGCGAGATTATCCATTTTCATAGTTTTATTTCATGTGTATTATGTGTAATCCTCGCGGTAACCGAAGAAAATATTAAGTGTATTACACTTAAAGTACTTACTTACTTACTCCGCTGGCTCAGCGACCCAAAATGAGTCTTGGCCTCCGACACCAGAATGCGCCATTTTCCTCGGTCTTGCGCCAACTCTCGCCAGTTGGTAACTTGGAGCTCGCGCAGATCCTTGTCGACCATGTCACCCCAACGGTATCTAGGGCGACCAATAGGGCGTCGACCTCGCGGGCAACCGAGGTATGCTTGTTTGACCCTGCGATCCTCCTCCATCCTCTCAAGGTGACCCAACCAACGGAGTCTGTGGGCTTTTGTCTCTCCCATGATGTTAGGCTCATCCACCATATCTTCAATCTCCTGGTTCTTTAGCACTCTCCAGCTTCCATCCGGCTGTTGCTTTGGGCCAAGGATCTTCCGAAGAATCTTCCGTTCTGTGACCAGCAGCAGGTTCTCTTCTTTAAGTGTCAATGTCCATGCTTCGCATCCATATAAAACCATACTGCGACCTATACTAATGTTAGTATAGGTCGCAGTATGGTTTTATAAATCCGGATTTTGGTGGATTTACTTAGAAGTAACACTTTATGAAGGGCAGCAGCGCATCTCAAGGTATTCTGGACTCGAACATTGATCTCCTCGTCACGGGTGTTGGTATTTGTGATGGTGCAGCCTAGGTACCGGACATCTCATTCATCTGGTCACGTTTTTTTGGAAGTGGCAGCATATTTTGTTACCATTTTCGGTCGTCAGATACAGCACTAGTTTCTCTTTAAGACAACCAAAACCAACCTCAAATCATTCAGCCACTTCCAAGAAAACGTAACCAGATGAATGAGATGTCCGTTTACGCTCTGAGAAATGCCCTTTGCCACTCCTTGGTACGTTGTATCTCTAACATGTAGGTCTTGCGGTCTGTCGCGGGTATTTTTGTAGCGCTTCATGTGGAGATACTCTGTTTTTTCGTGAGATATCCTTAAGCCGACCCTCATAGCCTCCTCTGCGAGGACATCTACCGCCTCCCGCACGTCTCCCATAGATGATCCCAGTAGCGCCAGATCGTCTGCGACTCTGCGTACCCTATCACCTTATGCTTTCCATTCAGTTCCAGTCCTCCTTCCAGCGCTAAAACCTTCCTTAGGACATACTCTAACACGAAATTGAAAAGCATAGGTGACAAGGCATCTACCTGTTTCAGCCCCGTAACTACCGAAAAGTCTTTAGTGAGTTCGCCCCCGACCCGGACCACCATCTTGCTTTCTCCAGTAGCGACCCGTATCATGCTGACCAGTTTGTTGGGGATGTTAAAATTCCTCAGAATGGAACAAAGAGCGTTTCGGTCAATGCTGTCGTACGCTTTAGTAAAGTCTACGAAGACAGCGTGTATGCTTTGGCCGTACTCCCACTTCTTCTCCATCAACTGCTTGAGGTGGAAAATTTGATCAACAGTGCTACGATTCCGTCGGAAGCCACACTGATAGTCATTTAGAACTTTTTCCGCGTACGGTTCCAGTCGCCTGAGTAGCACATATGATAGAATTTTGTAAGCAGTTGGGAGCAAAGCTATCCCGCGATAATTCGTACACTTCCTTTTGGAACCCTTCTTATGTATGGGGCAGACGACTGCTACATTCCACTCATCTGGTTGCCGTTCATTCTCCCAGATATCTCGCACCAGCATATACAACCTGCTCTGTGTCGCGCCTCCACTATACTTCCATATTTCTGACGGGAGTCCGTCTACGCCTGGAGCTTTATTGTTCTTCAGACTCATTACCGCTGTACGAAACTCCTGGAAAGTAGGACACTTAAAGTACTTGGTTCATTTCATGCAACAGACACGCTGCTCTCCTGACCACAGCCGCGATAACTAGTTTTCAAAATATCAATCATCCTGTGACTCTATTAGTAGGACAAAATAGGAAATTATTTATTGAATTTTTCAAAACTACAGGTAGTACCTAAGTAGCTATAGTTATTTTGGTTACTACCTGCACGTTGGTATAGGGGGACAGAGTGCATGTGTAATCATCAAGTAAAACAAAAAAAAAAAAAACAATATTTAACTGTTGACTAATGGCATTGTCTAATGATTCTAATGAACGTAAGACCTCATAATATAATTTTCTTACGTATGGAAACTTGGACGAGAATATTCTCATGAGTTTATTTTAGGGTGTTTTGCAGAACAAGTCAACTACATTTTGATAATATTGCATGTAAACCAAAAAATAAAAATAAAAAATAGCGCGCTTTCGGTGCTGAAACATTTAATATTGATTTCCAATCCAACTATTTTGTCGAAATATTAGAAAAAGACTAAGCGATTATTTAAACGATGCCAAACATAAATTTAACCGGCTTTTGCACGCCCCGCCCGCGTCTTCGCGGAAAGCAATTCTGCCGCATCACTTGTAAAACAAAGCACCTGGCCTTTTACTTCTTCTACAAGGCGCAAATCTTTGCATGCAATGCTGATGGAGAAGTAAATAGTTGAAAGATATGATAATCTATAACCAAAGATAGGAAATCTCGGAAAAATCGGACTACTTAATCGTCACTAAAAGGCAAGTTAAGGTCTCAATTGTAATATGATTAAAAGATATAAAAATACAAATTACATATTTAAAACTTAATTTTGATCACCTTAAAAAGCCTAAAATATTATAATTATCTAAATGTCAAACCCGCCCGCGCTCCCCTCGGATGCCAAAGTGTATTCTCTAACAAATTTTAAATATTTTTGCTTTTCGTTCTAAACAGAATAGAAAACATATAAATTGACACGACTCCATATATTATGCGTTCATCTAGTTTTATAAATGCTCATCACTAAGGACATCAACTAAGGTCGAAGTACTAGTACCCGACGCTGTATCAATACTCGTCATCATAGCTTGAGTTGCCATCGATAAGATAAAATCAACTATTAGGGCATTTAACTAATGTATGTGATAAATGTATGTCCCTTAAATGCTTCATATCCTAACTTTGAAATAATTAGCTTATATCTGAATTATTTGCTTAAAATACATTTATTAAGACTGAGTGTTTATATTTAAATGTCCCAATATGTAACTTACGCGTACAATGGAGTTGACTAAAAAAATTTGTAATTTTGAGAAATTTCGATATTATCAGTATCACCCTATAAAATAGATACTACTTATTTAACAAAACTTACAAACTCCACAAATAACAATACGTTATGTATATGAGCAAAATATCGTGATTCAAATAAATATTCCCTGTTGACATGTTACGCACTGGTACTTCCACTATACTAGTTAGTACTAAACGAAGGTAAGGGCATACTCTAAAAAAAACAATGTAGATGAGGTTTTTCCGCAAAACATTAGCAACCATTGCACTAAAAGAAACAAGTTGCAAGATGCACGGACGTTTACAGTTGCTCGAAATGGGATTTTAAGAGAAATAAAAGCGGATTTAAGCGGAGCGGGTTATCCGAGTGGCGTGCGCTAATCACGAATGTACTTTATGTATCGTTCTCAGAGCGAATAGTTCAGATATTCCAATACCTTACGTTACGAGCATTTGCCTTAAGCGTTCTAAGTTAGTATGTGTTTTAATAAGTTCCCTTTACGAAAGTTGTTTCGCTTATGAGGTGACGAGTTAAAATTATTTTGGTGGGAAGAAAAGAAGGAGCGATAATCTTATCACACCTTCTTTTCTTACTTATTTATCGATGAACTACAACATTTCGGTATCGGATAGCGAAATTATGCCCGTAGTTGGTCTGAGTCTAGCGCTCTCAGGAAGCTTGAATACTTTTAAAATAGTTGCGTTTGAGTCTGAAGCTTAATTTGTAATCCAGGAATCGCTTTCGACAAGTTCTGAAAATTGTTTGAAGTTTGACGACTAAGTATCACCTACTCGTGCCAAACGATGCATGTATAGTCTACATAAAATAGTATTTCCTTGGAAATGAGGGTTTATTGAGTTAAAAGGTATGTAGTTATGTGTAATTTATCATTTGTTTAAGCGTGCCTCAGGCAAACATTAAGACGTATTAACTTAGATAATGCCAGTCAGCTTTCGGGCTCCTTGTCTGCTGCGACGCGGACGGCGGCTAACTAGAAGTAATTTAACTCAAGATATTTATATTTACACAGTCTAAACTCAAATAATGTCTTGGAAGAAATAGGTCAAGACTTTTTATTAAGACTATTAAGAGCGAGTACTTATGCTTCGTTTTCAGGCTCTTAAATATTTGTGCTTGAGCCAATATTTTTTTTGTTATAGGTACGGGCATTTCCATTATTTTACTTTTATGATAATTATAATAAAAACAAATATTGTTTCTGAAATAATGTTCTGTAGGTTGCCAATATAAAGACACTTGAATATTACTTTTTCTAATGCTTATAAACATTCTCTCCTAATTGCGACGTCCTTACGACGTGCATTAGGACTTCCGTACTTCAATTATACATTTGACGGTACTTTTAGCTTTTAATAAGAAACATCAGAGTTTGCAGATTTCTGCCCAATTTAAGTTGTTGGATTTCGGAAATCACCGAATTCCGTCGGTCGGAAAAGTTACGGGCAAAATGGCGGATCGCGTTACGCGTAATTATTTCCAAATGTGCTTGGAATGTGTTTTGAAGGTAGTTTGAGATTGCTTTTGAAGCTGACACGCAAGGCTGTTGACTAAAGTTTCAGCAGCAGTTCTGTTTGATGACTACTTAAGTAACTCCGTGACATTTTAGAGGCAATGAATTATTATTGCTTATAGCGTTTATTTTTAAATGCGTAAATCTGTAGGTACTCGTCTACCTATCCAAAGATGTACGGAATGTTTAGTTTACCATTTAAAATACTGCCACAATCATAATAAGGCGATTTATATTACTTAGTAACAACAAATTCTGTTAACTTCAAGGGAGTTTTTGTAATGATATCACAATGAAAAGATACTACCTACTTACGTAACAAATCCCACCAAATAAAACAAGCCAAGTTCTTTTCATTGTCTTCTATATGCCTATTAAGTAGCCTACTTATGTAGTAATGTATACTCGTACTACTAGCCTTTCTAATTGAACCATTAGGTACCCTAGTTAAGTAAGGAACTGTTTGATTTATCACTTTTTTAATAATTTACTCGTACTGCTCCTTGCAAATGAGTTGACATATTTTTTACTGATATTTTTCTTAATAATTGATTGTTATTACAATTTCTGTGAATGCGAATGAATGTTAAAAAGTAGAAGGATAATTTATTTATTTAAAATGTTTGCAAAAAAAACTTATAGTAAAAATGGCAAACTTAATGATTTGAGGTATTCTGAATCCAAATAATCAGCAGACTACATTTATAGCAACAGCAATTTATAATATTTCAAATACAAATACAGCAATTTATATTTAAATATTATGTCATCAATCACCAAGAATATGATATCATTGCGATTTGAAATAAGAGTGAGAAAATGTAAAGAAAAATTATGTATTTTATCAAATTATCATCAAGCGAAAAAATCGCGAAGATGCGGTTCTCGTTAATATGGATATCAGGCTAAGTTTAGTAATACGAGTACACTGGACACACCCATTTTAAAATACAGTTAGACCTAGGTATTAGTTTAAAGAAAAAAATCATAAATGCAAAAGTTGCCAAAAGATGGTATTATAAATCCTCACATTATTAGGCATACTCTGGAAGTTTAAATTTAAATTCGCTTTTAAACTTTAATGTTTAAAAACTCGGCAAAGTTGGCAACTATTACTCGGGGGTGTCGGCATAAATCAAAAGTCTTCTTAATATAACTTTCCGACTTTTAGCCCGAGTCCATAATAAATAGTCTGTATTACCCGGTTTAGCCAACTTGTTCCAACTTGCCCCGAGCATCGGAAGTATACAAAGTGTGATCCAATATCGCTTAGAATAACCACACTTGGGTAATTTTAGAGCGCCGTATAGATAACAGTAGCCGTACCATGAGTTACAACTAACGTTTACATTATCGTTTACTCGACACGTAAAGTAGTCCATCACGCTCGCACCAATATATAAGTAGGAACGTGACTGTTTTAGGTATTGAGTAGCTAGACACTAACATAACAGCGGTTGGCAACCGGTGGCCCGCGAAGGGGCCCGTGAGTCTCCTTGTTTATTTTGTATAGTATATTTAGGCTGACACGATAATGAACACATTGTCGTCAGTATGTATTACTATACAGGCCGGGACGAAATGGGTTGCCGGCCGAATACATATAGACGACGGATAGGACTGAGGCGTGCAACCCCAATAACCCCATATTTCCGGCCGAGGTATGTATAGTGCTTTTCTCAAACATGGAATGAAATAAACAACAGAAAGTCAAAGTTTTTTTTGGCAGAATGTCATGATCAATTGATCAGGCATCATACCATAATTTTATGTGGAATGGAATTAAAAAAGAGCACTTTGTTGGCCTAGGCCTTCTAGATTTATATTAAATTTCATTAACGACCTCTTGTCCTAGTCGCACCTGAAATGTCACACTTCGCAGCCTATTATATGTACTACTATAAGGAACATAACAACAATATTTCATTGCATGTTTGAGAAAACGTTATTTGCATAACATAATAGTGGATTGATATATTTCCAGTCAATAAGAAAGTGCGGCCCGCGACAATTTCGTTAACTACTACGGCACTTGGCTGCTAAAAGGTTGCCGACCCCTACACTAACGCAAACCTTACTTGCTAACTCATGGTACAGCTACAGGAGAACTAAATAGTATTTAGTGTTGGGTAATAATAAAGTTGTGCAACATGCAACATGAGTGTCCAAGGTTCACAGGAAGTAAAGTCACTAGACTGCAACATCAGTTATCAATTATTTTTCCTAACTAGTGCGCAAAAACGAACTTTGCGCACCCTTCGCGCGCGGTAATTTCTCTTTTTGACGCACTTGTTATGAAAAAAATCGTCCCTAACACGTGCAAAAACTTTTATTTAACTCGGGTGATTGTCGCCCTCTTTTGAGAAACGGGCCCTCGGAACACATTAACGATTGAGAACGAGAATCTTAAAGAAAAACTTTTATTTAATTGATTTGTAACGAAATGTTTATTTATTTTATAAACAACGGAAGAAGACTGAAAATGTATATTTATTAAAGTATTATTTTTGCCGCAAATAAATCATTGTTATTTTTATTTTATGAAACTCTGTATCGACAAGTGCTTTTAAGTAGCAAATCCTTAAATTATTATCGTGCTGTTTAACATAATTTTATTTAGTTGGAGATTGTCTCACCCAAGATTGAATGATTGTCACGAGTAATTGTTTTTTTTTTACATAAACAAACAAATAACTACATACTGGTACAATCTAAATGTCAATGTCATTCCTTAGCGTGATAAGAAAATATTCGTTAAGTTGATTGCATGTTCCACAAAATACATGCATTTGCACTCTAAAAAATATAATGACAAGAAACACTAACATTAGCTAAAACAAGTCATTTTGGTACATATATTATACTCATTCGTTATCGATGTTGTCTATCGCGTACCTTTCTCCGAGTGGTACAGCTTTTGAGAAACGGGGCCCCGGAATATATTAGCTATTGAGAACGAGAATTATAAATAAAAACTTTTATTTAATTGATTTGTAACGAAATGCATACTTATTTTATAAACAGCTGAAGAAGAGGGAAAAAATATATTTGTTAACGTAACCCTTTTTCTGCAAATAAATCATTATTATTTTTATTATTATTCTAAGAAGCTCTGTAAAAAGTAGCAAATCCTTAAATTATTATCATACTTAATATAGTTTTATGTAAGTGGAGATTGTCCCACCCAAATTATAAATTTTGTCATGAGTAATTGTTTTTTTACCTAAACAAACAAATAACTACATTCCGGTATAATCTAATGTCAATGTCATTCCTGCAGGCTTAGCACATGATTGGTGCGACAGTATGTCGCCGCGAGATAGATCTCCCATCCTTCACTAACTATATTAACAAAAGAGGGATTATCTCGCGGCGAGATATTGTCGCGCCAATCATGTGCCAAGCATCTTAGCGTGATAAGAAAATATTAGATTGCATGTTCCACGAAATACATACATTAGCACTCTAAATAATGACAAGATACACTTAAATAAATAAAGAAATATTTTGGGACATCTTACACAAATCAACTTAGTCACCACGAGTTCTAAGGATGTTGCACTAGTTGCTTATCATAGCTATGTGTCTTCCATCCTGAGTTACGGATTACTAATCTGGGGAAACTCCGTGGACATGAAAAAATTGTTTCTAGTCCAAAAAAAATGTATTAGGTCAATATGCAATACACACTACTTGGAGCCTTGCAAACCACTATTTCAAGCGACCAGAATCCTGCCTTTACCCTGCATATACATAAAAGAGATGGCATTATTTGTACGAAAGCATCCTGAGATGTTCCCTACACACACCCAAATCTTCCCAAGGTCCACACGAAATAGATCACGGTTGCATTTGCCCCTCGCCAAGACCCTAATATATAGGAACAATGCGTATTGTATGGGTATACAGGTCTACAACAAGATACCGAATGACATTAAAAACCGTCCGCCAAACCAATTTAAGACATGCTTAACAAAATGGCTATTGAATAAATGTTTCTATTCTACTCTTTTAATGAATTCTTAAATGAAAACTAATTGTAATAAGTATTTAATAATTTAATTTCCTTTATGACATGACGACTTTTTGAATTGTAATTTATGTAATTTTAATAATAACTATTGATTATTATTTTGAATAATCGCTTGCATGACATTTTAATATAAGTACTTTTAATATTTGCATGCTCTATTGTGAGTAGAGTACACTGTGCACTTTAAAATGATAACAGCTATTATATACATGTTTTATAAGATTATAAGTTAAGTACCTACTGCGGAATGAGGTATCGAGACAAACCAATGTGGTTTTACGATACTATCATAAAAAATGTATGTAGTTAGTATTATATCCTAATAAATAAATAAATAAAAATAAATACCTACTGTATTCTTGCAAATAAACGATTTGATTTGATTTGATTTAGTCCCACGGTAAGCTCAATTAAGGCTTGTGGTGTGGGTACCAGGCGACGATATACAGGGTGGTCCAAACCTAGACGTCAAATTTTTTTTTTTGAATTCCTCACGTCATTAGCTATCAGAATATACCCCATGTATGTTAGCCGATTTTTTGTAGTTTTCGAGTTATGAATTTTTGAAAGTTATGTTTTTTAACTAGTTTCTTTTTGTAAAAGTATTACTACAAATAAAGCATTTACTGACAAAAAAATTAGCGTCCTCACTTTGATACAAGTAGGATAATAAAATACCAAATTCAAAATTTCACGCTAAAAACGCATCAAAATAGCATTAATGTACGTAAATAAAAAAATAAAACATATCCCAAGGAATTTTAGTATTCTAAAGACCGCCCTAGACTTTGAGCCTTCGTAAAAGCAAAAAAAGTGATACTTAATGATGAGGATTTTTCGGAGTAGTCGGTCAAATAAACTTGAAAAAGCTTAAAATTTTAAAGTAGTAAAAATGACTTGAATAACTACACAAATTGAGTTTTCGTGATATTTTCTGTCTTTGTTTATTGATAAGAACAACAAAACAGACGAAATTTTACTTTATTTTTAAATTAAAAATGTAGAAGTTTTTTTTAAGTTTATTTGACCGACTACTCTGAAAAATCCTCATCATTAAGTATCACTTTTTTTGCTTTTACGAAGGCTCAAAGTCTAGGGCGGTCTTTAGAATACTAAAATTCCTTGGGATATGTTTTATTTTTTTATTTACGTACATTAATGCTATTTTGATGCGTTTTTAGCGTGAAATTTTGAATTTGGTATTTTATTATCCTACTTGTATCAAAGTGAGGACGCTAATTTTTTTGTCAGTAAATGCTTTATTTGTAGTAATACTTTTACAAAAAGAAACTAGTTAAAAAGCCCAATAGTATTTTTTTTATTAATAAATTTTCAAAAATTCATAACTAACAGTCTCTAGATTACCAAAAATCCTTGGGATATGTTTTATTTTTTTTATTTACGTACATTAATGCTAGTTTGATGCATTTTTAACGTAAAATTTTGAATTTGGTATTTTTTATCCTACTTGTATCAAAATGAGGACGCTAATTTTTTTGTCAGTAAATGCTTTATTTGTAGTAAAACTCTTACGAAAAGAAAATATTAAAAAAAACCCATAGTTTTTTTTATAAATAAATTTCTTCATTCCAGAATTTCTCAAAAAAAAATTTAAAAAAATTCATAACTCGAAAACTACAAAAAATCGGCGAACATACATAGGGTATATTCTGATAGCCCATGACGTAGGGAACCTAAAAAAATTTTTGACGTCAAGGTTTGGACCACCCTGTATATAATAGATAGATACGTATAGATACTTAGATACATACACAGCCACGACCAAGGAACAAACATTTGTGATTATATATTATGACAATAATACACAAAGAATGCCCCCGCCGGGATTCGAACCCGGAACCTCCAGCTTCGTAGGCAGAGTCACTACCAACTAGGCTACAGAGGCTGACAAAAAAAAGGCTGACACTAGCATTAGCTAAAACAAGTCATATTGATAGGTACATTTATTATATTACAGGTACTCATTTGTTATCGATGTTTTCTATCGCGTACCTTTCTCCGAGTGATACAGGAAAACCCTTGATTTAGTATTGATCACGCAGTTACGTAGCAACTCTTGCTTGTTTATTTTACTACCTTTATAAAAAGATCATGGTGCCTTTGCACGAAAAATGAACATGTGCATCTGATGAATTATTCGGGATTTAAAGTCACCGTCAATACGAGTAGAAGAATAGGCGTAGAATAAGGATAAATTCATTTCGAAGTTCACCAAGAAGTTCGGCTGTTTTCCGCTAAGTTGGAGTGGTTTGCCGTGTGGCTAAACTATGCATTAGAAGGTATTATTGATTTTAGGTGCCGTGTGGTGACGGCAGTAAGAATACATTTGTCACCACCCCAACTCGTCCATTCTACAAGATTGATGATGGGCAGCAGCGTCATCATAGTGGACACATTACTGCGATCGCCAATCCGCTTGCCCAGCGTGGCGATTATGGACATTTACCTCCTAATGCGTCTATAGGTACGCATAGTTAATAGGAGAGGCCTACGTCCAGCAGTGGACTAACATAGGCTGATGTTGTGTGGAGTGGTTTAGCCTTAGCATTAGCCGCAAAAGCCGAGGACGTGGGTTCATCTCCCACCTCTTGCGTTGGTATTTTTTCTTTGGTGTACGACATCTAATAAGATTAAGAGCAATGTAAACACATCTAGTGTTCAAAATTTGTTTAAATTTCATTCTACGTCATTAACACTGCTAAATCCATGTAGTTTATGAATACAATACTTATTCTAAGCCATTCAAACAATAAAATAGTGCTAGAATATATATATTTCTTTGAACCGTAGGTATATTCAACTATGGAAATGATTATTTATGCAATTTTCGAGAGTAATAATACATTATTTTACATCAAACAATGTACCGTAAATCGGGGTTACTTTGATCAATATTGAACTTTGGTTGCATTTTTTGATGAGATTAATGAATATAAAAAAATTTAATTAAGATATAATAATTGCGTTTTTATCAAGAATCAACCTGCGAAATTAAAAACATTTAGGACCTTTAATTAACGAAATAAAAAATAAAAACAACGTGATCAAAGTTATATTGAAAATGGGGTTACTTTGATACCACTTCTGTTTTTGAAAGTAACCCACCTAAAAAGACCGAAAAAAATAAAAAAATCAACATCGGTTCAGTACTTTTTTAGTTATTTGTATTTTCAATGTGTGGGGTTATTTTGATCCCATACTAAATTATACAAATTAATAATTTTAGGTGATTTACTAGTTTTTTTTAATTAGATACGATACAGGAACTTAACTTATGCAGGTAGAAGAGTATAATATCTTTAAATGCCTTTTAATTGCAGAGATAATCAGCCTTTTCTAATAATCTCCTTATGATA